>JAHDVE020007662.1:0-43041 GCA_022606495.2 Halesus radiatus
CGCTCCAAAGTGTCCACCGAAACATTATGATAATTCAGTCATCACACTTTCGCAGACGAGCCGATGCGTTGTTTAACTGACCTCCGAGCGGAAGTTTAACTGTAAAGAGATTTCTCAAAGATCAGAGCAAAGTGTGGCATGATGTGTGATACGTTGTACGGTTTAAAAGTTTTGCTACAATTTTGACCATAGATATCGCTAATGGGTATTTATAAAATTTAAAAGAATTACGTCATAACTTTTATAAAAACGTCTATAAAAATTACTTACATACAAAATTTAGATAAGTTAACTTGACATGTTTCGTAAAAAAAATTACTAATACTGTTATGAGAAGATGCATATCACCAAAAGAACGTCTCGCAGCCACCGACTTGCAACTGGTTGTTCTTTCGAAGATTTGAAATTAGTACCGGTATTTCCACATCAGCAAAGTGTACTAATTCCAGAAACATGCAAAGCAATTTATTGAGTGGGTGGTTAGAAGGAAAATTATTAATTTTTTTACCATAAAACCCTGATTCTAATGAAAAATTATTGAAAAAAGAAAATCAATTCCTTTACAAAACTCCACAAGCTCGTCATATGCTTGATTTTTAAGTATCTATTGGCATAATGGTAGGTACATAATTCTTTGCTATTGATTTTCTATAAACTGTCGTGAAAAGCCATAAAAAAAAAACGGGTGTGCGGTGCGCGCTCAGAGATCTGGGCGTTCGGACTGCGCGTCGCTTGCCCTTACACGTACGTTTCGGAGCACGTATTGGAAAAAAGTGTGATGTGATCTTTGCTCCGAAGTGTACGTATAGTGTCCGCTAATGATATAATCAATACGCAATACATATAGAACAATTATTATTTCTTATTAGACTTAAACTTAATATTATTCATACATATAACAATGGCACACAAAATCTCTTATACTATTTTAATAAATTGGACCAAAAGGTTCTGTTAGGATGATGAAAACCAAAAAAATAATTTTTTTTGTTATATAATGAATACTATGATTAAAAGTTATAAAACAAATTACATTAAAACCATTTGAAAAAAACTGAGGTAGGAATAATAATAATAATAATGTTTTATTATCTTCTTCTTTTTTATAACAAAATAATAAATAATGATACCCTCCCTGGGATTTCCCATGCTGAGGATTTCATTTACAAAATATTAAATTGATGAAAAAAAAATAAATTGTTGGATGAGGTGAGGAATGGTATAAAGAAATGAACTGCTGAAAAATAGCTCGATTAATTTTTTTTTTTTTATCACTCACCGTAAAGTGTTATACTTTGCCCCTTATGGTGTAACTTTTCGCCATTAGAACCTAGTATTTATTTGTTTTAAAATATCTATAAAAATACTGTTGTTTTTTTTTGTAGAAATAACCACAAAAGAGTCCCAACTGCTGGGAGCCAGTGGGACAATGTCATCCCCGATTTAGGGTATGTGTATGTGAATGGGGTGAGGAGGGGAAGCAGCGTTTTGATTTTGAATGGTGGTCTTTCACCAGGGCGATACTCTCAATACCACTGTCCAAGGTAACATTCTGGAGCATGGTGCAAATATTTTTTGTTTTTAAGTATATTTTGAGCAAAGTTAACCACTTTTACAGTACTTTTGAAAATGAGCAAAACTTATAAAAAATATTATCCTAAAAAGCAATTATTCATAAAATTTAGTATTATTTTTGATACTCTCATTACAGAGTACCATAATAAATTCCACGGTAATAATTATTTGTAGATGCAGTCCACAATGGCATTCTGATGCCAACCCTGATATATGGCAGTGATGCATGGAACTAGCAGAGGAATGAAAGTAGACTGAAGACTGCCATAGAGATGAGGGCATTATGAATAAGGACTAACTAACTATCATGCCGTTTTCCGCAGGGGTAGGCAGAGAGGACGGACCGCCAAATAACTCGATCTTGGCATACACTTCTTGCTATATTCATACATCGTCTCATACATTCTCTTCCGTTATTCCGACTTCTGACATGACCTGACTCAAGTATTTGATTAACTTGATCGTGCCATGTCTTCCTCAGACGTCCCCGGCTTCTTCCATTCACATTCGGATCATATATTGTTCTTACAATCCTTTCTTCGTTCATTTGCTCTACATGCCCGAACCATCTAAGCGTCCCTTTCTTAATCTTGCTCATTACGCATACATCAGCCTTGCATTCTTTACGAATCTCAACATTTTTCACATGATCATACATGGTTTTACCATGCATTCCGTTAATCTCCATATGAATAAGGATACAAAAAAAATGCAAGATTAAGAAAGGGACACTTGGTTTTAACGGTAAAAGGGGTCTAAAGAGAATGATAGGAGCTGTCGGGGGCACCCCAGGAAAAAAAGGTTCCATGAGAATTCAGAACAGTGATAAATCGGTGACGAGAGATATAAAGTCATCAAAACTATGAAAAAAAACTCTAGTCTAAAAGCTAATCCAACCTAACCTAGTTAATCCTGTTTTTTTTTTTAAATAATTTTTCATGACTTTATATCACTTTTTAAAAGTGTGCCGAATTGTCCGATTTCGGAAAAAAAGAAGGGTATGTACGAACTTGAAAGAAGCAAAGAGTGTGCGCCATGCTAAAGCTGTATGGCATTCCATTCTCTCTGCCTTCCTCTAAAGTGTAATGAAATGCTGTGATGGTTAGTTAGTTAGGGGGTCTTACTTTTTCAATGAAATTAATTATGACAGGGGAGCTATTAGGTATAAATTGTCCTGTATTTAATATAGCATATACCTAGGATAAATAGCACAGCCAGTTCCTTAAACAAAAAGTATCATAAGATGTACGGAAGTTTATTTGGAAGACAGTTATTTATTGTCTGTCATCTTGTTAACTCTAAAACGTATAAGATGTCTAACATTTGTCTATAAAACAAGACTGCTATATTATCTAAAATCATATTATGTTATTTGTTTTGACTTAATAAAAATAGCTTGGAAGTGCAGATGGGCCCAATTCTCTAATCTTAAAACCGAGTTGTATATCTAAGAATCAATATGTATACAATATACGGTCTGTCTGACAAAAATACGGGAATATTATTTCGTGGCTGGTGCGTGAAATCATTGTCTATAATGATCAGAAGAAATAAAAATTGAAATTATATTGCACATAGTATCTTCTCCAATCTGAAAACTGAGTTGTCACACATATGAGAATTAGTTTTTCCGTCTCAAACGAATGTACAAAAAATATGGTCCATCTGATAAAAATACGGTATAAAATACGGGAATCTTATTTTAAGAAAAAGAAGACAGCGATGACAGACAGGGAGTGCCAGACGTCGTGGAACTGAAGGAGGCCAGTTTCTACGTCTCAAACAGATATGTACACAAAATACGGTCTGTCTGACTAAAATACAGGAATCTTGTTTCATGGCTAGTGTGTTATATCATCGCCTAGAGCAGGCCAATTTCTCCGTCTTAAACAAAATACAGTCTATCTGACAAAAATGTCGGCTTGTCTAAAATATGGAAATCTTGTTTCGTGGCTAGTGCGTGATGTCATCGTCTGGAGCATTCCAGTTTTCCCGTCTCAAACGAAATGTACACAAAATACGGTCTGTCTGACTAAAATACGGGAATCTTATTGCGCGGCTTATGTGTGATGTCGTCATCGATGACGAGCAGCAGCATGAAGCTGAAGAACATAGCGGCGGCGGACAGGAAGTGCCAGATGTCATGCGTGTCATAGAACTGGAGCAGGCCGCATTGCTTGTTGAAGGTGCGTGATTCGGCGGGAGTCAGCTGGAAAGTAAATAGATATTTATCAATACAAAAGCAATATTTATTTATTTTTCAGTCTCTATAAAACAGTTATACACTAATATATTACAGAGATTGATAGATGAGAAATTGTAAAAAAATATAAATAGACAAGTATTAGAAAAAACAAGTAGTACAAGTATTAGAAATAACAAGTAGTACAAGTAAGTAAACATTTGCGTATTAAAGATTTTAACAAATACTGAAGATGATAATCTGTATCAAACATGTGAGAAGTGACAGGTTGATAGGTAAAGTATAAAAAGTAATGGATACAATTTCATAACTATTTTGTAAAATTGTCTGTATGTGATATAAAAATGTCAACGGTCAATGCAGCATCGTTGAGCAGTTGATCTGCAGCCGTGTTCTGGTAAACAGAAGTTCTAGCTTTCGGAGAGTAAAATGGTGTCTTATCATATTTTTTGACAAAGATAAATGAATATTTCAAAGTGGAATGAAATTGTGCTCAAACCCCATCACATTCGATGACCATCGAATTGGCGATCAGTGCCCCTGATGGTTTGATCAATTTGATGGTTATTATAACGACTGTGCAACTGATGGCTAGTATGAAAGGACGGCGTGAGAGCCAAATAGAAAGGACAATAAAAGGGTGCGACTGATTGTCTTTTTTTTTTTTTTTAAAGAAAGACAAATATTCCCAGGTTACGAATAACCTGACAATATTTGAAAATCTCCTACTACCATCACAGTAAGCGGAAGATGTTGCTTGTGTCGTAATGGAGGACTTATCCAGCCGAGGAATTGAACTCACGACGCCTGGGTGAGACGCGATGCCAACTCAGCCACTGACCGTTCCAATGTGTCTTTTTCATTACCCGTCACTCGAGATAATGCATTGTATTAATTACAGTCTATCGGCTATTAATCCGCCATACTAATCCTCAGTATTAATACAAGATCATTACAGTTATCGCTAAGGAAAAATCCATCACAATGGCCGTAAAGGATCAAGAGATTGGGGATAGTCAGCATCAGTGGTGTCTCACCTCCCACGAGATGCTGTTATCGAAGAAGAACCTCAGGGCTCCGCCCCAGGTGACCAGCGCGAGGATCAGCAGAACCCAGGCCGGCCACAGGATACGCTCCTTGTGTACCAGTTTCATGGTCAAGTACCAGAACAGGTGCAGCGCCAGGTTCATCAGGAAGATGTACAGCAGGTGAGTGGCAAAGTCTTTGCTGTGCGCCCATAGACTAAACAAACAAATGCATTGCTCAATAAGAAACAGATTTTTTCAATAACTATATACAGTTAAACTCATTTGAGAAGTTCCCATTTAAGAAGTTTTTTTTTTCGGTCGCTTGAAATTCCATACAAAAAACAAGATTTTTTTCAACTTAAACCATTTTACAGCTAAAACTGCAGAATTACAAATGAAAACTAGAGGTGAAACATACCTGAAAATGTCTCTTTTTCAACAAAGTCATAAAATGTATGACTTTGTTGAAGCAGATTACGTGTTAATCCTGGCTAAAAAGTAAGTAAACAAACCCTCTTTTCGGCTGCAAAGTAAGGTGGTACCAAACTAACTAACTATCACGCCATTACTCCGCAGGGGTAAAAAGAGAAAAAGGACCGCCGCACAACTGTTTCGACACACACATCTTGCTTCATTCACATTCACACATTGACTCAATTAATATCTTGTCTATTATTATTATTATACTCCTACTATGGCCCAACTCAAGTATTTGGTTCACTTGATCGTGGCATGTCATCCTTGGGCGTCCCTGACTTCTTCCACCATTCACATTCATTACGCTTACATCAGCCTTGCATTCTTTCCGGATCTCCACATTTTTGACACGGTCACACATGGTTTTACCACAGAGGAATGAGGAATTTCATTTCTCAGCATTCAGTCGACTTCTAAGCTCTCCTGTGAGGTGATTCTACAGGGTGGCGCAAAACTACCGATATGGTTTGAATGTGTAATAACTTTTTTATTTTTAATTACTATTATTATTTTTTGTTATACAGTATATTAATGGGGAATATTTTTGGCTTAAGTGTGAAAAATTATATCCCGCAAGTGGTGGCCATTTTCGGCTTCGCACATTCGTGCTCTTTCTAGTACATTTTGCATAACTTTTCGTAAAATTTCCAGTGTTATGGCTTGAATTTCATTGCGAATGTTTTGTTTTAGCTGTGGTATGGTCGCTGGCTTATTTACGTATACCCTTTCTTTCAAATAACCCCAAATAAAACAGTCTGGCGCTGTTGAATCCGGTGAACGTGGGGGCCAATTGAAATTGCTTCTGCGTGAAATAATGCGTTCGCCAAAGAGGTCCCGTAACAGAGCCATTGTGTCCCTTGCAGTGTGGGCTGTGGCTCCATCTTGTTGGAACCACAACTGTGGATGGTTTTCTACAGCTGGCCTCAAAAAATTGTCCAGCATCGTTCTATATTCAGCACCATTAACCGTAACTGAGGCACCATGTGCATTTTCAAAGACATATGGACCAATGATCCTTTCAGACGATACACCGCACCAAACAGTACACGTAAGTCGGTGTAATTGTTGCTGATGAACTGTTCTTGGATTCTCCGTAGCCCATATCCTGCAATTTTGCTTGTTTACGAAACCATTCAATTGGAAATGGGCTTCATCACTCATTATCAAATTGTTAATGAAATCGCGATTTTCTTCTGCTTTTTGTCGGAATGAAATGGCATAATCAAGCCGTTGTTGGTAGTCTATCGACTTCAATTCTTGCACAAGCTGAACCTTATACAGGAACATGTGCAATGTGGCCAAAATCCTCTGAACGGACCTCCGCGATAGCCCCAGTTGTGCAGAACGTTTTCTTGTTGATGTTTCTGGACTGTCCTGCACACTATCCACAACACGTTGGATATTTTCTTCCGTGTGGACCGTACTTGGTCTTCCGGTACATGGAAGGTGTCTTACTGTACCATGTTGTCGAAAATTTGCAACCAGGCGGTTTATTGTTGATGCTGAAGGTCCAGTACGCACATTAAAAAAACGACGATAAGAACGCTGCGTCAAAACAATTGACCGTTGATTTTCAAAATAAAATTCCATTTCAAATGCCTGCCTGGGTTTTGGTCACACCCAACGTTTTTGTACAGAGAAGATAACTTGCTTTCACTGTGGAGAAAGTCATAAATATGACACATGTCCCAACAAGGCGAAAGAACCAACGTGCTCAAATTGCACCGGAGTTTCAAGAACCCACCGGGCAACAAATCCAGATTGCCCACTCTGGAAGCTGATGGATGAGCGCTTCAGAGAAAGGATAGACTACGTGGGACACTGCTAAAGGCAACTTCAAGGAAAAAAAATGTTTCAATATACAAGAATACATCACTAAAAGCTCCTGTATGCGTATTATGTACATGAATGCTAGAAGCATTAGAAACAAAATTGACGAAATTGAAGAAACTCTAAAAAACATTTCAGAAACAGTTCATATTCTCGTAATCACGGAAACCTGGCTACGTAAAGGAGAGGAAACTTTTTTCAATATTGCCGACTACTCTGGAAATTTTGCTTCCCGTGAGATGGACAGAGGAGGAGGAGTCGCCATTTACATGCATAATACACTCGACAATAAAAAAATCGAAGAATGCGGCAGTGAAAATACCTTTCTAGGAATTAGGATTACGGCAAAAAATATTAAACCTCTAAATCTGTATGTTTTTTACCGTAAGCCGAACTCAAATATAACAGACTTCTTTGACTCTTTAGAAATAATATTAAATAAAAACAAACAAGACACATTACTTATTGGAGATTTCAATATCGATATTTCAAAAGACACTGATATTGCACGGAAATATATTCACACCTTGAAATCGTATAACTTTTATGTATGTAACACAATATTTCCCACAAGAGTAACTAACAACACCAGTTCGCTAATAGACCACATAATTACAAATAGGACAAATAGTTCCGGAAAAATCTCAAATATTGATGATCCCCTTAGTGACCATAATATACTTATATTGGATTATGAAAATTCCCTAAAAAACCTCCCCAATAACAGATCCGCAAGAAACCTATCAAATGCTTACAAAATAAATTATCAAAAATTAAATAACACACTTAAAACTTGTAAATTTACCCATTCGTCTGACGATGTAAACAAAAATTATAATAACTTCGCTGACTATCTCCAAAATGTTATGAATTCGTGTAAAACAAAACTAAAAACTAATATAGGAGACAAAAGACCTAACAATACTGGTTTGATGCAGAACTTGATAGGCTGATTAAAAAACGAAATAGCATATTTAAACTTTGGAAACGAAATCAAGGAAGTATTCCTTTGACAACAGAAAAAAATAAAGCTCGTAATACTGTCACCAACTATAGAAGATATATTAAAACTAAGTATTATACGAATTTGCTTAATGAAAACATGAATAAGCCACAACGAACATGGAAAACAATTAACTCCATTATATCAAATAGCTCCCGAAACCCAACAATAGCTTGTAAATTGCTAGTCATAAATGACGAAGAAGTAAAAGAACCAAAGGAGATTGCAACCGCTTTCAACACATATTTTCTCTCAGTTGGGGAGAGTCTCGCATCAGTCATAAAAACTTCAAAAACTGATTTAAATACCATCTACACGGCACCTCAAGCAAAACAATCTTTTAACATGATCAGGACAAATAAAACAGAAATCTTACGGATCATATCCAACCTCAAATCTAAAGCGGCAGCTGGTTCCGATGGTATAACCTCTCTCCTTCTCAAAAACTGCAAGGAGGAACTGGTGGATGACCTCGTATTCTTAATAAATCTCTCTCTGTCAAAAGGTATCTTTCCAGACAAACTAAAAGTTGCAAAAATTATTCCTATACATAAAGACGAATGTAAAAAAAATGTCCAAAATTATCGTCCAATCTCTATACTTCCAGCTATCTCCAAAATTTTTGAATGTGTCATCAAAGAAAGACTATTGAAATATCTCGAACAAAACAAAATTCTCACCTCAAAACAATACGGTTTCAGACGACGATCTAACACTAAATGTGCAGCTTTCGATTTCATATCAAATCTGCAGAAACATATTGACCATGGAGATTTTACAGCGGCAATATTTATTGATCTAAAGAAGGCGTTTGACACGGTGGACCATAACGTATTGATCGAAAAACTGAAACATTTGGGTATTGTTGGTACTCCTCTGGAACTTTTCAGATCTTACCTATCAAATCGCTTTTCGGCAGTAGAACTGGGTGGAGAAATGAGTGAATTGGGTGAAATAACATGTGGAGTGCCACAGGGATCAATTCTTGGACCGTTGCTATTTCTAATATATGTTAATGACATAACAAAGTGGGGCATTAAAGGAACTCTTCAACTTTATGCGGACGATACTGTAATTTTTATAACAAAAAAAACCTAGCGGAACTCGAAATGGAAATGAATGCCGATGTTTCCCATCTCACAACCTGGTTGAGAATAAATAAACTGACCCTTAACGTAAAAAAAACGCATTATTTACTATTCGGCAACAAGAAAAATTCCAGCCTCGATATCAAAATTGGTGACAACTGCCTCGAAAAGAAAACGACAACAAAATATTTGGGCCTTATAGTAGATTCTCAACTCTCGTGGGATCTCCACATAAATCATGTAAAGGAGAAAATTACCCCCATAACTGGTGTGCTATATAGACTTCAAGGATTACTACCCATTCCGTTACTAACTGCAGTATATTACGCCATGGTACATTCACACATTTCCTATCTCTGCTGTATCTGGGGCTTTGCCTCGAAGAAATTGATTGCTGATCTGCAGGTGGTTCAAAACCGAGCCCTCAGAAATGTTTTTGGACTTCCATGGGACACTCATGTCAGGGACATCTACTCAGTTTCCGGTATCCTTCCAATCACGATCCTTCCTAAGTATGAAATCACCAGCACCATCCTACAAATTACTCAACAATCAACTCACACTAACGTCAAGCCACTTTACAATCAAGACATCCACAACCACAATACTCGAAATAACAATAAAATCCGCATTCCTCAAACACACACTACAAAATATGGAATAAAATCTTTAAACTACATTGCCTACACACTTTATAATTCGCTTCCAGATATGTACAAAACCATCCAGAAAAATAAAAAATCCCAAAATGATGGTATAAAGGAATACTTTTTAAGGATTTTTAAAAATGAAAATCAGTAAATCCATATTTGTATATTTTGTTGTTCCCTTATATGTTTTCTCTTGTGTGTTGTTCTATTTAACTTGGCCTTATAAAATTATTTCTGTCTGTATGTGAAACTTCTATTTTTGATATTTTGCTGTCAATGTAAAATTGTATGTACTATCTCCTACTTATGTATTGTAAATTCCTCCTGTCCTAAAATGAGTTTTGAAACTCATCGGGATTGCTTTAGCAAGAAATAAATAAAAAAAAAAAAAAAATACCCCAAGTTTTCTTCATAAAATTCTGAAATAAAAATAAATTAAAAAAGTTATTAAACATTCAAACCATAACGGTAGTTTTGCGCCACCCTGTACTTAAAACCAGCCAAATCCCAGATCCTACCTTAGGATGTAGCGCCATGATGATGAAGACTTATCAATGGCAACCCAAAGGCAGACCGGGGAAGAGGTGGATGGACTGCGTGGAAGAGGATTGAAGCAGGACAGGAAAGACTGAGGACTGAAGGCGAATGGCGAGGGATCGCAGCCAGTGGAAAACATTTGCGGGCGAGGCTAGATCCCACTGGAATGTAGCGCATGATGATGAAGACTCACCCGAAGCCAGCCAGCGCCCAGTTGGCCAGGTTGGCCAACAGCATGAGAATGCACCTTCCCCTGTAGGCGGGACGGCACAGGCCTCCGCACATACATTTAGAGCAGCAACTCCAATCTGGAAATAAGTAAACCTCAGTCATATTGCAAAAGTTTACATACCTATTCATCATAACATTACTCTACATATACATATTCAAAAAAACGTAAGTTAACTAACTAACTAACCATCATGCTGTTTCTCCACAGGGAAGACATAGCGGATGGACCCCCAAACAACTCGATCTTGGCATACACTTCTTGCTTAATTCACATTCATACAACGCCTCATACATTCTCTTCTGTTATTCTGACTTCTAACATGATGCCATGTCTTCCTCGGACGTTTACGACTTCTTTTTCTATCCACATTCGCATTCATATATTCTCCTTACATTCCTTTCTTCGATCATTTGCTCTACATGCCTAAACTATCTAAGCGTCCCTTTTTTAATCTTACTCATTAAGCTTACATCAGCCTTGCATGATTTGCAAATTTCAACATTTTTCACATGATCATACATGGTTTTACCACACATTCACCTCAGAGACCTCATTCCTATAGCATTCAATCCACTTTCATCCTTCCTCTGCCAGTTCCATGCCTAGCTTTGCTTCTTTGGACAAATTTTTGTTAGGGCCAACCGCCTTCAGTCCTCCATTAATGGAGTTTCCTTCATTCACCCTTCTTTCAATATCCTTATGAAACCGTATGTTTCCTAAGCAAAACAAAATTTTACCCCACAACCCAGCATTAGAAAGTTTTTGATGCTTTGTAAACACAGATTGTCGAATTTTTAATTAAGACAGCTGGTGCAATTCTGTGCTGTTTGATGTGAAGACACTTAAGTAGCACTTCATATCAGTGGCGATTTTCTATGATGAACAATTGTGCAGAGAACTCCCAAAGAAAACCTACGGCGAACAAGACTCACTTGGATTAAAATATTACTACAGTTTGAACAGCACGCCACTACTCCATAGTATTTACCCGTGCAAATAAAAAGCCTACCACGTCTTCATAGCAAAAAAATTCCACCAATAGGAACACAGCGTGGCCGTCCTTATGTGAGAATTCCAGAACGCACATATAAAGCTAAAAATAATATGGGATATTTCTTAACTAAACAAATATTTTTTCATTCTGTGAATGGTATTAGAATTGTTTTAGTATTTAAAAGTTTTTGTTATTTCTAATTATGAAACAGTTCATTCGTGGTGGAATTCCATTTTAACGAGACATTGTTTATTTAAAAAACCTTACTAAAATTTTATACTTTCCTTTTTTAAATCGCTTTAATATTGAACTCCCAATGATTTAGAGCACAAACTGCCACTGCTTCATAGTGTAACTTATACTTATATGGCATTTTATGACTTCAGAGCTCACCATTTGAGAATTTTCCAATCAGATTTCTGCTTTATGGTAAGAATTTTTAGGTTAGGTTGATAAACTCACCCATCTTGAAGCGGCCCAGGTAGTAGATCTGCAGCGTGAGCACCAAGCAGGTCATGATGTGGATGATGGTGAACACCACCCAGAAGTAGATGTTGGGGTACAGCACTCCAATCAGTCCTAAACAATAACTGTTGTGTATACAGTCTGACATTTTATAGTAGACAAAAACGAGGGCACTGCAATAGTTTTAAATGTTTTATATTTTTAATCATTGAAGATAATATTAACAACTCAGAAAAGATACAGAAAAGAAAAAAGGTAATGGCAGCAACTGGGACTCGAACCCAGAACCTCATGATCAATCCGGGACCCAAAGGAGATGATTTTACATCATATTCTAAGACAATTCTATGTTTAAACTTTTTTATTATTATTTAACGGTTTGCAAAGAAGATAATTTCATGAAATTACAATTTTTCTGTAATTCTGAAAATGTATGTATTAAAATAGCAATGTATTGGATGTTAAATAAATAAACAAAAAAACAAATAAAATTCAGAGAACAAAATTATAAATAGAATATTTAAAAAAAAAGACAACTGTTTGACCAAACTGTTGGAAAAAAACAGGGACATCAGAGAGCTTCTATTGGATGACGAAGTGCTGTGTTGAACGCATTCGGGAAAGTTCGGGTGTGTCGGGAAAGCAGATTCCTCTTCGGAGAAGGAAATCAAACCGGTCGTGAAATAGAAATCTGCTTGCTTAACACCCGACCGTTTTCAGAAAACAGTACTTTGTCCTTCGTCGTCCAATCGGAGCTCTCCGATACCATTGACAGAATGGCGCGCAATTCGAATTATACCTCCCACTTATGTTTTGTAAATTCCTCCCGTCTCAAAATTAGTTACATATCTCACCGGGATTGCCATATAGCAAGAAAATAAAATAAAATTTTAAATAAACATAATAACGAAGTATTAAAAATAACAAGCATTTATCTTCTGTCATCGATATTAACTAAAACACAATTAAACTAAATACTGTCCACATTCACTCCACGTATGCAGTAAAGCTCAGTTTCATTCAATAATTGAAACAAAACGCAAGGAACTTAAAGAAACAGGCGTTTGTAGTTTGCAATAATAGCAGTAAATTCAAATTTTAACAAACCGAACATTACAAAAAACATGTTGCACCAACATGTTTGACATTTTTGGACTCGTGTCTAGAAAGAACACTCTCTGTACAATGGTCAACCATTGACCATCTCAATAATTGTCTCCAACTAATAAGTGTACGAATTAAAAGATTAAATATTAAATGGTGTCAGAAGTGGGATTCAATTGACAACTCATGGATTTTTCATCAGGTTAGGATACATAATGGAGGGTTATAAAAGCAAAGACAGCAATCACAAAAAACTTTTTTGTGACATTTTCCAATGTCACTATAGTTGTGATATCTTCTGTCAAACTCGATTGATTCCACTGCTAGCCGAATGTCCTACCCAACGAGCTTTTACAATTATCAGTATCTGCGCCAAATTTAAAAGAAAACTATTCAATTTAAAATCAAATGTTAAAGGAATAGATTAATGAATAAACATTTTGTTATAAGCGCATTTCAACAATTTAGTAAGCACCGTTTGTACCAACCTATAAACACAGCGCCGGCCAGCACCCCAAAGGTTCCATGGGCCCGGGCATTTATGTCCGGGTGTCGGGACTGGTAAATCTTCACCATGCACAGGACCGCCATTACGTACATAAAGGATGTGTCTGGAATAACACAAAAAACAAAACGCTTTAAAAAAATTCTCCGAAATGGATTTGATTATTACAATACAGACAACGACATGATTTTTTTCTAGAATTTAAGTCAAGTACTTGGAGGATGACATAGTTGGCAGTTGGAACTCTTGTGCAAAAACACATAAAATAAAACATGAAATAGACACAGAAAGACAAAAAGGTAACGGTCGCAACTGGGACTTGAACCCAGATCCTCTAGTCTTACCGGAAACAACACCCTCCCAATTGAGCCATTGAGACCTAATTATATTTGGTCATTTTAAACGATATCATATTTCAATTTTAAGAAATACTTATAATTAAATATTCCCAAAAGATAAACTCCAATAAAAGTAACAAAATTAATTTAATTTTTATAGCCTTCATGTTCGAGGGATAAGGCTCTCGGCTACGAATCCGAAGGTCGGGTTCAAATTCCAGCGTGCGCAAGTAAATTTTATTTAATTAATTTGTGCTGTTTCACAATTAATTCATTTAAAAATAATATATAGTATATTTGCGCACGTTCCAGAGTGGAAGATACTCTCAGTATCGCCCTGGTGAAAGACCACCATTCAGAATTGAAACGTTGCTTGTAATGGCTTTTAGCCGTGTTTGGTGGGTGACCAGATCTGAATAACCAGGTATTTCCCCACCTTCCTCTCCCCCTTCTCCTTCCCCTCCCCAATACCTTCAGCCTCACAACATTCCCCAATTGGGGATGCCATAGTCTCAATGACTCCAAACAGTTAGGAGCAGTTGTGCGGTATTCATATAAAAAAATTAAAAAATTTCCAATAAGTTGCATAAAATAAACTTGAATTGTATACTCACCAAACTGGAAGTTAGTATTGTTGGGGCACACGTGATATGATCCTGATAAGACACCTTCCATCATCAGGGCCACTCCCATGGCGTAGTACAAGCCATGGTGTTGAGGTATGCCATAAAACTAGAAACAGAATTACACCAAATAACCACCGTAATATTCTGTGACCATCACTTAATGATAAATGAAAATAATGAAGGCACGGCAATTGTGCCAAAACCGGTCGACATACATAGACATAAATAAATAAATGAAAAAAGCGATTTGTGCAAAGTTTCTTTAAATAATGCTCCACCACAAAGATATTTAATCTCCAAAATGATTCTTATTCATAAAAACGCAAATGTAGAATCACACGATATTCTGGTGAAAAACAGTAATTTGAAAATAAAACATCACTTGAAATGGCTATAGATTTGTATTGACTAAACCTAAAACTAAGCCGTTTGAATTTCGGCTCAGGACAGACATCGCTAGTGAGACGGGTACCTACATGTAACTGTATCAACTTATACGTCAATAAACACCTGGGTTGCTGGCAATTAAACTGAAAATGAAGTCAAATACACTTTTAGTTCTCTCATTTTATTCTTTTCATCACAAAATAAGCTACAAACTATGACATCCCCCTTTGCGGGATGTTGTGAGGCTGAAAGAAGTGGGAGAGGAAACAGAAAATGGGGAGAAGAAGGGTAAAAAGTATGTGACTATATTGATCTGCGGTCTAAATCTGTATGTTTTACGTTAGCTAATGCAAGTTATATTGGCCATGAACAACATATTTTGACAGTTTTCGTAAACACATCGTCATCCCTTGCATTTGAGTTACGGATTTGTCTCTTAACAGATTGTTTGCGGGAGACGCTTAAAAGCGTCTTTTGCATACTGTTGGTAGAGAGCGGGAGATGCTTAAAACCGCTTTTCTATTTGTACATTATTGATAAAGCGCGGGATACGCCAAACGTGTTGTACATTTAGAGTAACAATATATTAGGAGAAACGTATGATGTTGGTTATTCTGTAAAGTAAAAATTAGGCATCAGCTCTCGTGGGCATGTACTAGGTACCCAGCAATTCGTGGAATTAGGGTCAGGTGTGGTCTTAAAACATGCACTTGAAATACAATAGCTGTAGGATAAACGTTTGAGATATTGTTTCGTTCAATACATTCTCTATGACTAAATCTACAATATGACAAAAGTGCAGTTTTTTTAAAAATTTTAAAATTTAAACTTAAATATCGTAATTGTTTAAACAGAAATATAAAAAGTTGTGACCAGATTATAATAAAAGATTTCAAATAAGATAAAATATTGAAAATTTTATTTAAATTTGATCAATAGTTCAGAAGTTATAGTTATTTTACATGAAACGTAATTTCGCGCGCAAACCTGATATAAAATTGCCCACTCTACGGGGTAGATTGATTAAAAAACACCCCACAAACAATGTGTTAACGTAAACGCAAACATTGACTTTTCAGCGCGATACAGACTACCAAACTGTTGAAATGTGTTGTTTATGGTCGATTTAACTTACGTTAGCTAACGTAAACGATACAGGCTTAGGCCTCTGGTCACTAAATATTTATAACACTTGCAACACCATGGTGCCAGGCAACATTTCGAGTCTGAATGAGATAAAATCTAGAATAAAACCTAGAGAAATGACAGTAAGTAACTTGTGTAATGAACTGCATACCTTATCGAAGTTTGGATCACTGTGCAACTTATGTTTTCGCCAGACGAAGATTATGAACAGTGCGCCCAGCATGACGTAACCGAGGTTGGAGTACACGTGGTTGAAGTCGGACAGGAAGCCCAACGGATGAGCGCACAGGAAGTTGTAGTAGCACTGGTCCTGATTGCCGGTCGTGTTCACTACCTGGAGAAGGACACAGGTAATGCACATCTCAGAATAATTTCAAATCTTCATTAAACTGCATCCATCAATTTCTCAAACTACTTAAATCAGATGGTATCCCTATGGTTCTAAATAATTTGGTACTGCTAGTGCAATATTTTAATATTGGGGCATGGTTTACTAATCTGCCGCCAGAGGCGCAGGTCTCGTCTATGTCAACAAAGAAGGAAACTACTCATTATCTGTGGTTACAAACTACAAACATAACCCCGATTACTGTTATTTGATAAGCGTGTTGGCTAAATATATTTCATTATAAACATTCCATGTTTTATTTATCGCTAACAATACATGCACATAATAAAAGCAGCTTTTCGAGAGCTTGTTTGTGAGGTTATTCCACTTCTTAATCCATCAAACTTTCTGCTCTCTAACCAACAACCCCCGATGAAGCTCCTCTTTAATAATGACATTACTCTTTAAAATCTTGACGACTAATTATGATATAATGAGAAGTAATCACCCTCTGGTGTGATGTTACGCCTAACCCAAAAAGAAGAAAAGAAATAAGAATTTTGAAGGTAAAAACTTCGAAAAATCTTTGGATATAAGATAGAAAATGGATCATATATGTGTAGAATTATAATGAACCATGAACTCGAAAATCTAAGCAAATGGCGAGAGACTGCAGCTAGTGCAGAGCATTTGTGGAGGAAACCAAATCACACCCTGGGATATAGTGCCGTGATGACGATATCTCACCCTCTGGTAAGTGATGACGAGCTGCACGACTGGCAGCCCATAGAACACGGCCACGGTGATCAGGTTCCACAGGAACATGGAGGAGCGGCGGCCAAGGGCCAGGGTGTCCTTCTTGCAGAGCTCGTTGAGGAACACGTCGTGCGGCGGCTCCTGTCCGTCAGCCAGCGAGGCGTAACTGTTTCTTCCTGGGGCGACAAACAAATATCTCAAATATATATCTCAAATGCAAAATCTAACAGACCAATGTTCACCTACAGTTGTGAGACGTGGGATGAAACGAAAAAAAAAACTCCGCAATCTTCTAACGTACTATAGCCACTGGCCATAGATAAAATACCTAACAACTTACAATACACTAGCGCCACTAGCGGAAAACAGTCCCGGATACGTCTTTCAAAAACAATGGCATCCACAATTCTCATCTTGAATAGGCCATATCTCTTAACCTTTTAAGTCTGCTATCAAAATATGATGTAAAGTGAGATCTGGTGTTCTCTCTAAAACACATGTCTGACTATAAAAGAGGATAGAACGGGTATTATGAGGATTGTCATTTGGTTCCCAATACGGACCAACTTGAGTCGGAAGGATTTAACCTCATTTGCTTACTCATGTATCGTTTATCCAATATCTTGATTTTAATAATTTTACGTTTGGTAACTTACCAGGGATGCCCAGGTTGATGGGGTGAGGTTTGTCTAGGTCTCCAACTGCGTGGTGGGCCGGATAGGGAGGGGCCAGTTAAGGGAGACCTCTTGACCTCTCCAACTGGACTCTTTTGACCCATCACCTTGCACCACAGTGGGAGGGATAGATTAATACGTCCGTCACTTCTGGACACACTGACCCCCAGATTTCTACCCACCACTTATACCTTTCTTAAAATTAAAAGGAGAAAGGTTAACTTACTTATTCCATAGTTATTTGTAGCGATATCCAGGGCTGAGCAAGCTGTTGTTGGACTATCCCGCGAAGTTGATATTCCATTATTATCTGGAAACAAAATATATTACATAGTTTTTAAATTGCAAAAGATAAGACACACGTACATATTGAAATATTATGGGGAAGATTTATAAAACTGAGACAGCTCAGCTGAGCAGAACACATTGCAAGATAAGAAAGCCGACAACCAAAGAGGCTTCTACTTCAAACCGGCAGGAAGAAGGAGTGTTGGGAGACCCAGTGGAATGCACAAAGTTTGTAATCAGGGGAGGCAATAGGAAAAACAGCGAACTAATTGACATAAAAAAATTACCCCAAGCAACAATCGTTCATGCAAGTTTTCAATAAAATTGGCTAAGCTGCTGGCCGACAGTGGTGTGCATTAGCGATGGGTCATGACTCATTTTGTTAAGAGCGGGAGTCACGGTTCCAGGTCAATATTTTCGTACAACTCAATTGTACGACAGCTCATTAAAGAGCCCGCACATATTAGGAGCCGATTCATAGTTTATGAGCTCATACCTCAGTTCATACGACTCCCAGCACCAATGGCTCCTAGCTCCCAGCGTGTAGGTGTAATTATTATCACGGTAATTATTCTTATCTCTCTACACACGAATGTGCCAAATATTAATTGCTAGTCCCACAGTAGTGGGCATAATTTAGCCTTGTAGAAATTAGATGATTTTATATAAACAGATTAGAACAAAGAACCCTATTTAACGATGCATCATCATAGAAATGCGTAAGAATACTATCGAACATATGAGATATGTTTATATTTTTAAATTAAGTGGTTCCAAAGTTTGTCAAAAAGAGTCACAGTTCAATTGAGCCGTGGCACGGTTTACCAGGAGTTGTAAGCTCACGAATCATCAAAATGAGCCACCACAAATGAACGGGTCGTTCATGAACAACTCATCGTCAATACGAAGTTAGTGTGCATTGCTTTATGACCAAGGGTAGGCTGCAGTTTTTTCAAATGTAATTGCATAACATTTCATATTTTGGTAGCCTTGAAAAATGCTGTTTTTATTATGTATATTCTGCTGATAATTGTGGCCAGGTTGACAAATAAGACTAAAAGGTGCTTATCGATATATATAGGGTGTTTTTTTTAGAGGTTTGGTTTTTAAACACCTGTGACCTGACCTCCACGATTGTGTGATCTCATACCATTAGATTACTTTCTTTGGGGGTATGTGAAGTCACTAGTCTATGCTGATAAACCAGAGACGTTGGACCATTTGTAAGTCAACATTCGCCGTGTTATTGCCGATATACGGCCCCAGTTGCTCGATAAAGTTGTCGAAAATTGGACTTCACGATTGCGCTTCATTCGAGCTAGCCCTGGCACTCATATGCCCGAAATCATATTTAAACAATAATGGCGTAAAATTATCTATTAAATAAAGCCAATATCATAGACATTAACATTATTTTGTGTGTGTTTTTTTTCTTCATTTTGTATTTGTATACCTCTAAATAAACACCCCTTATATAATCTATTCTAATTGTCTTTCTTTCATCATAAAAAGTTTCTCAGCCATTTTCCTAGTAATGAAGGCATACCTTTTTAGCCTTTATGGTCTGCACGCCACTGGTAGTCGACGTTGGTTGGGATTACCTAAGCCACATCAAATATCCAAATAATTGCATCATTTATGCATATTACAAGCTAATTACTGGATATATAAAATTTCCATAATTTATCCGATGAATAGACCCAGAAAATACTTTGAAAGAAAGTCAACAAGATATTATCATTATTTCGTTAGTATAGTTGTTGGTTGGTCAATTTTACACAATACCCCTCTCATTTACACATAGCTACATTTACACATCATTTCATGAACCACTGTACTTGGGAGTTAATATTATTGCATAACACTAATTATTCCTACCGTGTCCCGTGTGTGCATACCTTCCACGAGCCACCAGTCAGTTTAAATTGATGCCTGCTATAAAATATTCTGCGCACATCATTTGATCAAAGCGCAAAATTATGCGAATTTGCCATCGCAACTCTCTACAAAAAACGTCCGCTTGTGAGTGCCGTGAAGATAGACTGAATTGAGAAGATAACTGGGTTTCAAATACCTTTGATGAGTCCTTTCCCTTTTCCGTGAAACATATTCTCTCCTTGGTGAAGTGACAACTCACATATCATACAACGGTCCTTCAAAAATTACACAAATTACACACCAAATTATTAGATGTACCAACAGTTTGTACCATTGCAACCGAAAAGCACTGCTTTTCAGAGACTGGCACAAATGAGTCGTCCAATGAGGCGCATTGCGCACACACATACGTTTGAATGTACAGAATAGAGCCAACTTTTGAATATGATGTGTATTTCATTTTGCATACTTAGTTCCTGCCTTTAACACGTTATAGTGGTGCGGTCAGTGAGGCGCGTACGGTGCTGCATTTCGTGGTTAGTATCATGCGTATTTTTGAAAGTGAAGATTAATTTCTTGTAACATATAGGTAGGGTAGACAGTGCTTATGTGCCTATATGGACGGCACGCCTCTGGGGAGGCCAAGATTAGGCAGCTGAATGGTGTGGAGGCAAAAAATCATGACAAAGGGAATTGGAGGAGACAGCCAGAAGTGGAGGCGTTTTATAGAGATGGATAAGACTCTCCGAGGGTTGAAGCACCGATGATCTATGTATGTAACGTCTATTAACCTGAGTTGAGTTCCACCCTTTCCATGACTCCTATGTTACTTGGGCTTGTTCAAGGTCGGTAAAGTCGATCAGCACCAGGTGGATGAAAGCCAACCAGTACTGCTGGAAGGTTAGGATAGGTAAAGTTAGGTTAGATTAGGAATAGTAACATGTATTAACCTGCGTTGTGATAGCACTAGCTATATGATGAAGATGGCTAGTCAGTACTGATGGTTGGTTGGTTAGGTTAGATTAGGTTAGGTGTAGTAACATGTATGAAGCTGCGGCGAATTTCTCTCTCTATGCATCCATGTTCCTAGACTTGTTCTCGTAGCAGGTCAGGTCACAGAGGAATACCACGAAAATGATGGACACTGCCAACAGGCGCTGTTGGTAAGTTGGGATAGGTTAGGTGTACTCTCCGTTGAGTGGCTCTCTCTCCATTACTTCCATATTTTGGACCTGTTCGTGTGGCAGCCCAGACCAATCACCGGATAGATGATGGTAGATGATAGACAGATCAAAAGTGTTGACCGGTAAGGATAAGTTAGGTTAGATTAGGTAAGGTGAAGTAACATGTACTAACCTGCGTTCTGTTCCTCTCTCTCTATAACCTCCATGGTTCTGGGTCTGCTCTTGTGGCAGGTCAGACCAATAAGAAACAGCAGATATATGGTGAAGATGGCCGCCAAAGCCACCACAATGGCGACCCAGTACTGCTGGTAGGTTATGCTAGGAATGATCCTCAATCTGAAATTCAATTTGATTCCTTTATTTCTTTAAAAAAACAAAACAAAATTTAAAAGAAATTAAATTCATTTTTCACAATTAACAATGTTAGATGTGAAAATTGGTAACGTTACACAAGAGCTGTTTAAAGTTGACGTAATATATTTTTCCAATGAAATAAATAGGTGTTTATGCAAAATATTAAAACAATGCAATATTTCCTATATAGCCGCCGGTTTTCCATAATAGAATCATTCACTTTCTGTGATTGATTTTCTCTTATTTTGTATTTCTTGGGCCGTAGTAACTATGTAACAATTTCTAGACAATTTATTTTGAACAATATGTTCTATTTTAAGTTCGTTTGTTTGTCCTGGATGTTCTCGAAAATCACTCTACCGGTTTCGCTGAAAATAGCACAGCTTGTTTTTATTAGTGCCGGGAAGGTTTAGAAAGTAGTTTGAATGAAATTCAATATGTAAAACTGTTGCTATAATGTTTTAAAATTAGTATGAAAAACATTGAACCCGCAATGTTTTATTTAGATTAGCCACAGATTGCATATTCAAAAGAAGAAGGTTTTTTGGGTAGAAAATTTTTTTTGAAAATGGAAAACGCGAGTAGGTACCAACTTAAGAACTTTATGATTTAGATATATTTTGAAAAAATAATCGTTTGGAATGAAATAAAATATTCAAATGAATATGTCTTTATTTGGAGATAGTTACTTTCGCTGTCAAATCAATTATGGCACCCTAATGACAAGCAAGAATTCACAACTTCATAACTTTATTCCAAACAAAAAATCCCGAGAAAGGCCGGGTACACATCATTCTTAATAATATGTATGTATTTTAAGAACAAAAAAAAATCAAAATACATAGATATAGCAATGAAATATGACACAGTGGAAGTGACCCAGAAGCATGGTGAGGAAGAGGTGGACCGACAGGTGGAGTGAAAAAGAATTACAGTAGGATGGGAAGGCCTGAAGGCTGGAAGCAAACAGCGAGGGACCACAGCCAGCTTTTCGTATGGTGGAGGAGAATTGGTGGGGGTCAAAGTGAGATGTTGAAGATAACCACCCGATCGATTGCATCATCAGTCACTTGGTTCATCACAGATGTTAACTGATGATGGGGATATTCTTCTACGATGTATTGTTTGAATATATCCACATTCACACAATTCAGAATCATTTATTCAGCAACTGGAGAATATCGCAGTAAGTGGAGAACATTCGGGAGGCCAAATCTCACCCACCCAGTAGTGAAAGAACCTACGCACCTCAGTGACTTGACTCTGCCCCGCCAGATCCTGGTAGGGGTGGAGCCCCTGTTGGAGAGTTTGGGGCTCCACCTCAAGAAGGTCTCCATGCTGGTGGAGTTGCTGAAACCGGAGCAGTCCTCGTCCGTGGCTCGCACCAGCAGTACGATGTAGAAGCCGAGAGGGTAGCGTTTTTGCTGTAAAAAAGTTAAATAAATCAAATAGACCAAAAACTGTTAATTCGCCGATAGATTTTTTAATATTTATTTAAGTAATGGTGCGTTCAATGGTAACGTAACTAATTAAATGTAACAAATTATATGGATGACATACGATCCAGAAGCGAATCCTGTTGTTAGAGTTGATCCATTATTGACGAATTGCCAATCAATCACCCGTTACAAACGCCGTTCAAACAAACGCTGTGAACGCCTTTGTGTTTTTGTTAAAAACTGACAGGTGATGAATCAGTGCGATCGTCGCCACGAGCAATGTGCCGTCCATACGATAAATTCGCATTATATTACTGATATTACACGTGTCTGGACCCAGCATAATACGTGTTAAGAAGTATTACGTAATAAAGATAGTATTGCTAAATACAGATGAACTTAACCTAAAATAATGACAAAATAAAGTTGAAACTTACAGTAACAGTAATGCCGCCTCTTCTACTAACAGTCGCGTAAAATCCCTCATACGCTATGTCTCTTTCTGTGTCGAACACTGGACACTGAAATAAGAAACAATTAAAATATATCCTCTTTAACAGAAACTCGGTATATCACATCATTATTGAGAGTGCTGCACTATGTGGATAAATAAATTTCAATTATTTCAATCCTAATCTTGTATTACCTTGCATTCGATTTGAATCTCTACATTGGTTAGACGGTAAAACATGGCTTTAGTATACTGCCGTGATAAGTAAAAACACAGTATCTTCCTTGAGACTCTCAAGGAAGATACTGTGTTTTTGCTTACAACGGCAGTATACATAAACCACAGGAATTTCTTTTCTACAACATTCAGTCCACTTTTATCTTTCTGCTGTCAGTTCAATATCTGACTACCATAAAACAGGGTTGGTATCAGTACTTCATTGCGGACAATTCATTGTTTTTTTACAACTTTTTATTGGCGACTACTGCATTCAGTCTTGCATTAATAGAGTTTACTGCATTCACCCATTTTTCAATATCCTTATCAGCCTTTCCGGCCCTCGTAAACATACTTCGCAAATATACCAACTCATTCTCATCCTCCATATGTTCATATGTAAAGATTGACAATATCACCCTACCTGGGCACTAAAATAAACACTGATCAGGACTACTGAGGAGCTAAAAATCCGATTACTTGCTGGAAGCAGATTCCATAGATCTAAGGGACTATTGGGGTCGAAAATACCAAGTTAACCCTCCCTTCCCTGTGATGGGTATCTTCTACACATTGCTTCTAATATCCATCAATATCTCTATAAATATAATAAATACAAGGTTAAGATTTTAGGCATTCCTCCATAATATATTTACGCATTGATTTAAAAAATAATATTAATAATAATCAGAATTTATCGGGTAGATCGAAGGTATTTTGTGAACATCGGAAACAAATTCGTGTATAACAGAGCTGCGAGTACCTCGACATTGGGTCTCGACAATACGTGAAAAGTATGCGGGAAGCGCGACACTATATTGGAAGATCACTCATTTTCCTTCGAGGCGTAGAAGCGTGCTAGCGGCAGTAGCTCTCGGGCTTGCAACCAGAGTGGATCTGTGCCTGTTCCGTGAGCGTTGCCAGATGGTTTTTTAATGTTTTCAGCAAAGAAATCTCAATAATTATACTTTTGGATTTCAATTATAATTACTTAAGGGGATTAGATATGAATTTTCTTATTTTTCCGATTTAAAATTTTCTTATTTCATCGCAAATTTTTGATTGTGTAGTGACTACCCTACACCGGAACGCGCATTTTTATTTTAGCACTGTAAGGGAAAGGTTAAAGAAGCAAACTGCTCATATAATAAAGTAACATAAGACCAGTTGTTGTTACCTACGGATGTTAGAAGTTGCTTAACACTAAATGAAAAAAAAAAAATAGCAGTCATTGGATCCATGCTAGAAAATGGAAAACACAGAACTAAAATGAATCATAAACTCAACAACCTAATTGAATGATTCTGTGGGTCCCAATGACTACAATGAGCCTAACACGTTGAAAGAATGCCATAGAGACACCAAAAATTATGACCAGTGGAAGTGACCCAGAGACAGAGCGAGGAAGAGATGGATAGACTGCATGGAAGAGGATTGGAGCAGGACAGGAATGATCGAGGACTAGAGGCAAATGGCGAGGAACCACAACCAGTGGAGAGCATTTGCAGAGAAGACCAAATCCCACCCTGAGATGTAGCGCCGTGATCATTCATAATTTCTAATTGACTGTTTTTATTTGGTAACTTACCGAAGCGTTTTGTATAGAGACCAGCATGCACGTATCACTATCCGAGTCCAGGCGGATGAGCACCGTTTTGAGGCTTTCCTTGATGCCGGTGAAGATGCTCGACTTCAGCACGGTTCTGCCGAGGTCCCAGACCATACTGCTGTAGTTGCTGCCTGAGCTTTCGTGGAGCTTACCGGGCTCGTCTAAGTCAATGAATAATTACAGATTTTTGATAATTTATTGCATTCAGATTGCATTTTGTACAAATTAATTGCGGCAAGAAACACTTCTTTTATTGGTTTCTTCACAATCTATGAGGTTTCATCAATTATTATTTATTATTAACAATTACATCAATATTAATGTAGGTAGGTATGTTCATTTAATTAGATAATCTTATACTATTATCATACAGATTGTCAAGAAGAGCAAAGAACAAAAAAAATTAGGTGCAGATAAAATATACATATAAAAGGAAGATTAAATATTATAGTCTAATAATAATAATAAGATGCTAATAAAACCTCGAACGAGATCGTTTTGTGCGCCGAATGCATTCCAATTTCCGCAAACCCGAGTCCCTCTCGTCTGTTTCGACTTGCTGTGTTCTATTTTTAGCAAACGCTTGTGATGTTTGCCAGTTTAAACCCGCTTACAATAAAACATTGCTCAGTGCAAAAAATTTCCTGCAGTTGTGATAAGACATGTTTTGTTTTGCTTATATCGTAATTATGATATTGTTTTATCATATTTCGAGTACGAATTATAATTTAAAATTTAAAAAAATATATATATACAGTCTACAAATTTGGTCTACAAACAAACGAGGACGAAGGGACCGACTAAATTTGCTTCTTATAGGCAATACTCGTTACATCAGAAATAGTTTTTTTTTAAACATTCGTACCTACATATCTACCTCTACTATAAATATATTCATTGGTGTATAAGTAATATCTTTTCAAAATATTACCTTTTTTTTTCTTCATATTACTAAAATATACACTTTAATGGATAAAATTTATTATAATAATAATTGATTCATTTAAAGATTTCACTTTCATGATTCTCAATTTCGTCCTCAAAACACTTAATGCATTATAATTTTGATCACCTGGTTCATTACTTATAAGAAAAAAAAATCACAAAATTGTTCATCATATCGCTAGCTTCCTGTATGTACTGTATCTGTTGTAAAAGTTTCGCTTGTCATAAATAACTAGCTTGTGCAATTGTCATTGGTTTCAGTTGTAAAATTTCACTTGTCTAAATCAGTGATGCACAACCAGCAGTCCAAATCGTGCAGCCCACAAACCAATTTCGTATGGCCAACTTGGCTTTATAAAAAAAATTTAAATGTCAGCGGTAATTCTTGAAAACCCTGGCTGAGAACATTTTTTTTCAAATTCATTCCGCATGTTCTAAATAGGAAAAATTATGAATAATCAGTTTGGACAACACGAAAATCAAAAAATCCCCAGAAATTAAAAATCTAGAATTATGCTGTCAACCCTAAAAACCCTACCCAAAAAATCTAAAAAACCACTTGAGGTCGCAAACTGCGTTTGATAATTAGGTAAAGCTAAAAATGTTGTGCATCACTGTCATAAACTTAAGGCTGCTCTCTGATGGTCCGGTAAGGAACAAACATTTCACTCGTTACTGCAGACACTGCACAGAAAAGTCAAGTTTGCTAAAGTAAGGTAATGCAGTCCATTGTGGGACTTTTCTGCGCAGTGTCTCCAATAGCGAGTGAAAAGTTCGTTCGGAGAGCAGCCTAACCCATATAGGGTTTACTTACTTCGAGAATTGTTTTTTATTTCAGACCCACGACCTATGCATGTATATAGAAATTGTGTTGACAAAATTATTTATACATAATTTTTTTACTTCTTGTTTTTCTACTCTTCTTAAGTTGAGCTCCAGTAGCTCGTGGTTATGAGAGGTGTTTTTACACGAGCAATAAAAAAATAAATAAAAAAACAATGCACAGTAGGGTACAATTTACAAATTTGCTATTTTGCTAGTGTCTAGATGTTGTAATGAACAATTGCAATTGATGTTGTAACAATTTTGTTACAATGTTGTAACAATGTCGTAAATATGTTATATGTCAGTAAAAGGATATAATTACCCAGTTTGGCGAGCAGGTTCCCCTTGGAGTCTCGGTTCTTGTACCAGGTGCCAATGTTGTCCAGATCGAGGGTGCCGTCCATGGCTCCATACTCGAAGGAGTAGAAGTAGACGAGCGGCTCCGAGGGACCGGTGGCGACGTCCTTCTCAGTGTTCAGGCCGAGGTAGAAATCCTTCACCATGTCCACGCGCAGAATGAGCATCAAGCTGGCTGAACTGGATGTGGATAGGTGGATTATCGGGTGGTTTTGAATAGAGACATCTAAAAAAAATTATGGTATAATAATTATGAGAAGGAAGAAATTACGATTCCGAAGCAAGAAAATACAATTCTAGTATAAATCACTATTCTGAAGCAAGAAATTGCAATTTTGATGCAACCATTACAATTCTGATGCAAAAATTAAGATTATAATGCAGTCATTACAATTCTGATGCAGTAATTACAATTTTTTAATTAAAAGAAAGACAAATATTCCCTGGTTACGAATAACCTGACAATATTTGAAAATCTCCTACTACCATCACAGTAAGCGAAAGATGTTGCTTGTGTCATAATGGAGAACTTAGCCAGCCGAGGAATTGAACTCACGACGCCTGGGTGAGACCCAAACGCGATGCCAACTCAGCCACTGACCGGTCTGATAGTCATTACAATTCTGATGCAGTAGTTACAATTCTGATCAGTGAAACTGTTGAATTAGAGTCATAATATTTGTTAATTGTTATTGTGTTTAATTCGAAGAACTCCATTTAATTGATTTTAATATAAAGTAAATCAAATTGAACCATTATTTCTAATTTTGAAACTGTCAATTTATGATGAAATTCCATTTTAATATGATTTTTTTTATTGTCAGGAGTGACCCTATCGCTCTTTCTAATTTTTGCACATTCCACTCCTGACATAAATTCTATATATACCATAGATTTAGTTTAGATTGTACCAGTCTGGAAATGCCAGTGATAGGGTGAAACCGGTCTGGTCTAAAATAAACAAGTGGAAGAAAGTTACAATTATCAAAAAATTTATATTAAATTGAATAATTTAATATTATTATTAATTTTGTAAGTATATTAGTTTCTAAAAAATAAAATGTATATATATATGTCCGTTCAATCCAAAAGTCAAAACCTAAGTTTTGGATTAAACGGACATGCGCAAGCGAACAGTTCAAAACAAAACTCAAGACATAAGGCCTCTGAAGGTGGACAATGTGATTTGTCCGAAAAGTCTGGAGTTAAAAAGTCCTTCTAAGGACTACATTACGCGGGTGAACCGAGAAAATTATTCTACATCTTACACCCGTGAAAATCTCAACCATAACATACATATATAATATATATATTTTTTTAATAAACAGCTGTCACAATCAGTTACGTCTTTACCCTAAGGGTACAAGGGGCACGAGCCCAGGTGCCCCCGCCTGAGGGGGCCCGGAACCAAGGCCGGAACTCCGCCTAGGCCTAGGTGTGACCTCGGAACGGGGCCAGCAAGAAGCTGATTTTAAAACAATAACTTTTCAAAGGAGGCCCCGATGTGCCCCGAGTTCCTTAGGGCATATGGCATCTTTGGGGATGCTATGAAAATGGTACACATTGAGGGCACAGGACTCTGAAAGAAATATTTAAACATTTCCTAGGGCTCCGGCTAGGTGTTGAAATGGTACACAGGGCTCGGAAAAGAATATGTTAAATTATTCAAGAGCCCCCACCTCGGAGGGGCCCCCAGCTACGTACCAAAATGGTAGACATTGCGGACACAGGGTAAGGAAAATAAAATGTCAATTTTTCATAGGATCCCAACCTCAGAAGGGGACCCGGAACTCATGCAAGGAAAACAAGATGAATATTAGGTGCGACCCTTAGGGGCCACACAAAGAACTTTTCGATTTCGGATTCAAATTTCCTGTAATAAAATTTTATGTATAGACAAAATAAATGTATATTAAAAGAGTATTAAAAAAGATCATATACAGAACAGATTCCGCTAGAAACCATGACATCACGCGTCGATACGATGAGGAATGCACATAGTTCACATAGATGTCATTAGCGGTTCAAAAAGAAGGTAAATCTTTTGGACGAGGATTCACATGATTCTAGGCAGCTGTCAAAAGATGGGTTTTGTCATATTCTATGATCTGAAGCATTATGTTGCTTCTCTAAATTAATTGTTAACTGTCTCTAAAGTATTGTGCGTTGATTGCTTCATCTGTAGTTCTGTTCAATTATATTGAAACGAACATATCTAAGTGGGTCAGAAAAAAGAAAAAACTTCCTATCCAAAAAGAGAATATCAGCAAACTACCTAAACTAAGTTCATTTTTTTCTTCTGAAGAAACTAACAGACAGACTGATTCATGACCTTGTTATAACAAGATCTCTCTAGATCAAAGACATCAGAATTGGGGCCCACGTCTGACATAGAAGCCAAAAATATTATAAGCCCTTCAAAATCGACAGTTCAAGATAGAGAAATAATTGCAAACACATTGGGGCTTACATCTTCTACTTCAGGAAACTGTGAATTGTCTACAACGACAACTAACTCCTTAGGGTCACAATCACAAGTTCAATGTTCCTCTATGAGTATTTTGGAAAATATTTCACACGACCCTGGTACACGGAGTAATGAAGTTTTTATGGAAAAATTGTGGGAAATGCGGATTCACAAAATTTAATTTCTCTGAAACTTCTACCAGTTTCTGTGACACTAATTAATATTTTTTTGGCCTTTCCAAATGCAAAAGAACATTTTTATTAAAAATTCATATGATAATAGTGGTATTTTGAAACTTTATAAATATTTTTAATTTTTAAAGGAAAATAAAAATATCTCCAAATAACGATTTAATCACTTGTCTTGCAGGAACTCCTTCAATTATGGAAACATTCTCATGTTGTTTTCATGTAGGTTTTTGGTTTTCAAAAGGGCCCCCCAAACTCATTTTGCCCATGGCCCCTGCATAGCTTTACACGGTCCTGGTCACAATAACAATTGTGACAGCTATTTCGGTATTCAAAGCCATTTTCATCAGTTTGAAAATGGCTTTGAATGCTAAAACAGCTATCACAATAATAACAAACTAAAACACTTACAGAACGTAATAGTAATAGTAATATGTATGTATTATGAAATTTGGTAAAATATCAAGAAGTCTGGTCAAAAAGCGTTAATTTTGGCGAAAAGTGGATTATTGAATTGGGCATGCCAAAGTCCTACAGGGTACAGTCAATTGAAACTATTTTGCGGTATAACATAAAAATAAAATATCAATTCTCATCAGTTAGTACGTAATAAATAAGATTTAAAAATCAAAATTACATTTTAAAAATGAATTGCACGATTATCGAAGGAATGCCGGGATTCCCCTTTTTCTATGTTCATCATATACCGGCACCGTGCAGTGTAGACACATACAGTGGCAAGAACGTCACAAAAGGGAGTATTCATATTACACCGTGCGTGAATGTGTTCATACAAGTAACTAATTTTGCAATGAGATGTGAATCAAACTTAATACGTAAATGTTTGTTGATTAATTTACAGGAAAACATACATTTATTCGTTATGTATACAGAATTTTACAGTTTGCCGATTTGTAATCTATTCCACTAAAAATGAACAAATGTTATGATGTCCTTTCCTCGAAATGGCAGTGAATCATTTATTATTAATATCAATTTCTTTTAAAATTATATGATATCCGCCATGAAGTACATATCGCACCATGAGTACTTTAGTGTATTAAATCCAAAAGTATAGTTTTGAGATATCAGCATTTGAAGTTTAAAATGTTTTCATCAAATTGATGTTCGACAAATATACCCAGAAACCGGACGACAATATTACATTAAAACATGAAAGTAAAGAATCAATATACTCGTATAAAGGTGCTTCAAAAACTCAAACTTCCAACTACAGGCCCATCTCTGTCCTACCGATTTTATTAAAAATATATGAAAGGGTTAATATATTGATGGGTTAAATAACTTTCTAAAAAAAAAAATCATTTTTATATGCCAAACAATACGGTTTTAGAAAAAAGTCAAACACTCTTTCTGCATCTAATGAACTTATAAATAAACTAAAAACCAACACAGATAATGGAAATTATGTCGTAGCAATTCTAGTAGACCTCCAAAAAGCCTTTGACACCGTGAGCCACGATGAAATATTGGTTAAAAAAAATAGGTGTAACTGGTCCTGCTTTTAAACTTATCAAATTTTACCTAAAAAACAGAAAACAATATGTTAAGCATAGGAGATAAAAAACAGTCAACTAAATAGCATTAATTATGGGGTTCCTCAAGGTTCCATACTATGGCCACTTTTATTCCAAATATACATAAATGTATGTCAATTAAATCTAAATGGTGAAATATTCTTGTACACAGATGGCACTGCAATATTTAACTTTGGCAAAAACCTGGAAATTTTATTAGAAAAATCTCAACTCAATCTCAATATATTAAACAATTTGCTAATTAAAAACACATTAACAATTAATGTTAAAAAAAAACTAGTTACATGATCTTAAGTTCGCCAAATAGTAAAACACCGATTCATAAACCATTACAAGTAGAAGAAAGAAACCTACGCATTTTAGATAGTGAGAAATACCTGGGCCTATATATTGATAAACACTCGTCCTTTAAACAACACGTACAAAAACTAAAAGAAAAAATCATCCCACTAATTTGGTGTATTTGGTAGAATAGCTCATCTTTTACCAGCACACTTTAAGAGGGGCTATACTTTAGTTTAATCCAGTCCCACCTAAATAACCTAATATAAATATGGGGAAACACACACGTTGCATACTTGAACGAATTACAAATAATACAGAATAAAGTAATAAAAAACTTTTCAATTATAACCCAGACACCCCCACAAAAAAGCTATACCAAGAAATGAACTTGAATGAAAATCAGAAAACTGTACGAATATAATATATGCCTATTAATCTACAAAATACAAAATGAACTTATACACACGAACATAGCATTTATAAAAACATCACAAGTACACGAACACTACACAAGACAACATAATAAATTGTACACGAATACAGTAAAGACTGAAAATGAGCCAGAGGGTGTATATATATATATATATATATATATACAATCTCCTTCCTGAACTTTGAAACAAAAACTGTTCAATCTCAAATTAAGTGAGCAAAATAATAATGTGTAATAGAAATAATATGTAATATAGGAATAATATAATGTAATATTAAGTAATATGATGTATAATATAAGAATTAAAATAGGTTAAGAATAATATGTACGTATGCAGTTAATAATATTTATATATTTAAGTTAAGAAAGTGAAATAATTATGTGTTCTTTTTAACTTAATAAATAATAAAACAAAAAATTTTAAAAGATTTTCAATTAGTTGTTTTTGAATTTTTTGTACCACAGGGATTTGGTTCATCTCACACTTAAAAAATATAAATAAATGGTTTTCGCATTATATCCATATTATTTCTCATCGTTTTTGACTCAATGTATTAAAATATTTGTTTAAAAAGCGGGATGCTACAATGATGATTTTAGACTAATACAGTAATGCATTAAGAATGTTAAATTTCATTTTATTTATTCCAATATAAAAGTATACTATTATTTTTCATCATATTAAATAAAACAAACACTTTGTTATAAACCACAAATATTTTATTTTTTCGCACAACCGGTTTCACTTAGCTCAAGCTTTGTCAGGTCAAATACAATGACTTATAAAAGAATGTTTGTTTTATTTAATAAAAAAATTATCATTAATATACCAAAATACTCATGGTGCAATATAAATTTATCAAAAACCAACAGAAAAAAAAACAATATCACTGTAAACCAATATCAAATACATGGAAATATAAAATATAAGACTATCTACTAATCTCCAGATTAGCTAAGAGAGTTTTTTTTATCAATATAATAATATTTCAAAATAATAATTATATTACATATTTGCAATCATACAAATCTGACATATTTAATTAATAATATAGGTCAATAAACATTCATTTAAATAAAATTAAGTTAAATAATCAAGTTATATCACAATAAATTTTTTTTTTTTGAAAATTTGAAGAGTGTTCAAGTTAATTTTAAAGTAAATTAATTTTTCTTCAAAAAAAAATAAAACAATAACTTTGTTTTACATCACTTTTATTTATACTTTAGCCGACCGGGTTTCGCTACTACCGTAGCTTCTTCAGGGCAGTATACAACTAAACTATGAACTAAGATGCACATGTGTTATGGATTTTATGGATTTTAAATTATAATGTCACATCACCAAGTTACCGCTTCATATGAAAATAATTTTTCTTCTTTAATAAATGCAAAATCATTTTGGGGTGTCATTTTTAATAAAATGAAAAAAAAAATATTTTGTGTCAACCACCATTTAATATATTAACATGTGAAGCAAAGCTTTCCTCATCAGGATACACAGTATGTATACTAAGAAATAATAACATAAGAATAAACAAATAATGAACATAGAAAATTAATAACGCAAGAATTAAAAAAGTGTTGATATTTATATAATAAATAGTGGTTTACACAAAACATTTCTTATTCAGTTTAACTAAATTAAAACTTTAGTTTTTTGTAATTATTACTGACACGGAGACGAACTGCATAACTCCCGTAAGAACCCAATGATAGGCTCATTGTGAGCTATCTCCCACGCAGGACCGGTTCCACGATATCTCGCGCCCTGTGCAGTAAGTACCGATTGTGCACCCCCCCTTTTTTTAAATTCAGTCTTTCAACGTCTACACATTCAAGAAAAAAAGCTAATTAAAAAACAAAACAAAAATAACAATAAAAAGGAGTGGATTGAGCGGGAATAGAACCCGGGCCACCAGCGTGGCATGCGAGTATTCTACCACTGAAACACAGTTGCTACTCCATACAGTGTCATTATTATTCTATAATATGTTTTGCAACAAAATTGTCAACTTATCAAACCAAATAATGCTAAAAATCAACAATAGAATTTCAGAAAACCTATCTTGAGATAATGAGGCCGCTGGGACTTGACAACAACGCAAAAAATATACAAGTATTTTATTTTTAAAACCCTGAAGAAGGTTCAGACTGAACCGAAACCGGTAGGTTTATGTATTCAATGAAGTGGTGCTAAAACAAAAATATTTGTTAATTGATAAACTAAAGTTTTTAAGACAAGATTTTTGTGCAGAGCACAAAGGGTAACAATTATTTTTATAAACAATAATTATTAGCCTGAAACACTCATCCAAATTGAAAAAAAAACCTTTCCGAGCAAAGATAAATGTCGCCGACAGGACTCGAACCTGCACCCTTCTGATTGCCGGTCAGAAAAAAAGAATAAAAACAGTAATTATTGAATGAAACACTAGTATTTATTGATTAACTTGGCGGGTTTGCGATAAGCCGACGTAGCTCAACGGTAGAGCATCTGACCGGACATCAGAAGGGTGCAGGTTCGAGTCCTGTCGGCGACATTTATCTTTGCTCGGAAAGGTTTTTTCAATTTGGATGAGTGTTTCAGGCTAATAATTATTGTTTATAAAAGTAATTGTTACCCTTTAAAAATATTTGTATTTGAATCAACTTATCTCTAACAACAAAGTGAAAAATAATAACTGCATTTGACAACGTAGGTCTGTCACTGTCACTGCGACTTCGGTTACCTATTTAAATTTTAGCTGCTTTTTTAACCAATTTCTGATATACGGAGACTTGAGATTACATTTATGATATTTTTGTTTATATGATGCATGATTAAAAAAATAACCATTTGGTTTCTCTGAAAAATAACATCTTGCGAACCAGTGACCACATAGTCACGGGGACAATTTAATAGGGACAGGAATATTGACATCTCTAACCGTGCCATTTAAACGATGGGAACACAAGTCTGGACTCCTGATTGGTTATTGACTGCGCAAGACGGCGTATAGGGCCCTAAGCACATGAAAAGATTAATAGAAAAACAGGGCCCTAAGCACATGAAAAGATTAATAGAAAAACAGGCTCTACGCTCGACCAACTATACGATTCGTAAACAAATTCGGTGACATAAACTTTTTCCATACATTTTTTGACAATCGTTCAGTGCACACTCGGCGCCCTAGAAACCTAGAGACGAGTTGTAATTTTCTCAGCGCACCATAAGACATAATTATTCTATGTTATGGGACATTATAGGTAATAATTTCAGTGCCTCTTCAGAGATTGCGCCTTTGTTCTTTGTACAGTTTTGTGTTTTTTATTAATAAATATATTGCATATATCAATTTTAAAGAATTATTTTTATAATGCCGTTTTCGTGAAAATAAAACCTGAGGGGTGCATGGTTTTTTTTTTTACAGTAACTCTACACAGGAGACCCTGAGAGAAATAATTTCCCTCAAGGCCAATATGTGGATGCTGTGTGGAGGGTCTTTTAGAGGATAGGAAGGAGTGAACTTGGGTCTGGAAGAGACCCATGTTATAGGATGGAGGAGACACAGAGGCCGGCAGATCATTGCACAGCCGAGCTGTTGAACACAAGAACGAATCATAGAAGCGACCTGTTCTCATGCAACAAATGTCAACCGTGTGCAAATGTTGGGCGCGTGTTTGGCATGTTTCCCGACTATGCACCGTTGCCGAAGGGATCAATGACGTTTCTGCACAGAGTCAAGGGTTTTTTCCAGATATTTTGGGACTCCCGACCAGAGGTGGCTGCCAAATTCTACAGTGGGGCGCACTTGCGATTTGTACAGGGTCAGCAGGTGTGTACTATTAAAGTATCTGCGGACTCTGTACAATACGCCCAGCTTCTGAGAGGCTAACTTTACTCGAGCTTCGATGGAGCCCCCATACCTGAGCTGGTCACTTAAGGTTACAGCAAGCATATCAATGGAGGGCTTGTTGGGAAGATCGCTTCCATTAAAGGAGACTAGATTGTCATTTCGATCTCTTTTAGACGTAATCAGACATGATTGGGTATTTGAAACATTAAATTCGACGAGATTAATCTTACCCCAAGAGGAGACCCTCTCGAGGTAACCGTCCATTCTCTGCTTCAAAGCCCTCCGAGCCGTTGGAGTTTGTGTGCCCTTTGGGGGCTTGACAAACAAAAAGCAATAATGGACTGTACTGTCATCCGCGTAACAATGGATTGGTGCACATGTCAAGAGGTCATTGATGTGCAACAAAAACAATGTCGGAGACAGAACCGATCCTTGTGGGACGCCAGAATTTATTGAATGCGAGGAAGAGATGAAACCATCAGCAACCGTCTGAATCGATCTCTCCCTCAAAAAGTCGGCAATCCACGTACACAAGGAAACGGGAAGTCCGTAAGAAGGCAGTTTGTTGACAAGTCCTCGGTGCCAAACCCGGTCAAAGGCCTTAGAAATGTCCAGTGAGACCGTTTGAATCTCACCATAAGATTCCAGGCAACGCCCCAACAAACATGCGTCACATACGCGAGAAGATAACCGCACGAGCGGTTCAGCTGGAATCCGTACTGGTGGTCGTTAATGATTTTGTTCTTCTCGAGGTATGTGAGCAGTTTGTTGTTGATCACACGCTCCATCACCTTGGACAGAACTGATGTAATCGCTATGGGGCGGTAGTTGGCTGGGTCGGAGCGGTCACCTTTCTTAGGTATAGGATGAATGACCGCTTTTTTCCAACCAGAGGGCACAGAGCCACATTTCAGGGACATTTTAAAGAGCTTTGTCAAAACTGGAGCAATTTCTGCAGCACACAACTGCAATACCAGGGCAGGTATTTCGTCAGACCCACTAGCTTTATTAACATCGAGCCCCCGTAAGACAAGGAGTACATCCCGATGCCGTATATTTTTTGCAATCCAAGTGCCATTTCAAATAAATTCAAGTGCCGCCGGCCGCTTATAAAACTTTGAACGTAAATATCAGGGAAAAAACTTTACAAACATTTTATGTGTTGTCAATACTATGAAATGAAAGCTTCATTATCTAGCGTGCGATTGGCATTTAAAATTTGAGTCACCGATGTCACTGGTGTGCCTGTTTTTGATTAATGTAGTTATGTACTTGAGACACGCACCCGCCAAGCTGGTGTGGTTTGAGGCTAATGGATTAATAAAGTCCATCAGAGATGTTATTGGGTATTTGGCCATGTCTATTGGTTGCACAATGTGGCCATACAGGTAACTGAGTATCCTTACCACTAGTGAATCAGTGTTTTTAAGCACCGTTAGGCCCTTCGTACACAAGGCTACGCAAGTATCCAATACCTATGTTGTGCACTCACGTCGCAAGCAACTTGTCGCACACAGTCCGTATATAACGCTACTGAAATATCGTATCATAATTATAATGGATTGTCTGATGCCTGTCTGACTGGGAACATTCCTGTGTCCAGACATTGGAGGTACATAAATTATATAATAAGGTTAAATATAGTAATAAAAATTTTCTTAAGGTTAACAGAAGATTAAAATAATATATACATCGTCGCAGGAAAGCAATATTACTGTAAAAGCCAATGACATGCAAAAAAATGCAGGATTTTGAGGCTTGTTATGTCAATTAAAAAACATAATATTGACAAAACGAAGAGTTTTTCCAATGTTGTATCAAAGTCACGGGACCCAGATCGACACAGAAAAAAACCCTGTGGAATGGTGTAAACAAAGTATTTTCGTGGGTAGTGGTGGTTACAGCAGTATTGCTTTCTTGCAACGACATATACATAGTGTACGCTTAAATGGTTTGGGCACGTAAAGCGGATGATCGAAGAAAGGAGTATAAGGAGAATATATGACACGAATGTGAATGGAAGAAGAAGACGGAGATGCCCGAGGAAGACATAGCACGATCAAGTGAACCAATTACATGAGTCGGGCCATGTAAAGAGTCAGAATAACAGGAGAATATGTATGAATGTGAATGAAGCAAGAAGTGTATGCCAAGACCAAGTTGTTTGGCAGTCTGTCTTTTGAAGATCCTTAAATATAATTACACTAGTGCAGCCTGACGAATATCTTTGGGACTACCAGGTGACATGGCGGGAGATTTAAATCGAGAACTAGACACGAAGATTTGGAAACGTGAATTTAGCAGCAAAATGGAATATTGATCTCACTTTATAGGTTTTAAATTAAACTAAGTACATAATATAAATTTTATCGATAAATTATTAATTGATTTTGTGTTTAATTCGTAGAACTCCATTTAATTAAAAAAAAAAACCTAAGATAAAGCCAAGAAACCATCCAAAGACTGAAAAGAAAAAATCTGAATTTGAGCCCTGTCACGGAAAAAGTTAACAGAGAAGTTAGGTTAGGTTACCCACCAAAATACCCACCATCCTCTTTCCTCTCTTCTTTTCTACCCTCCCACATTTACTTTTGCTTCACAGTACACAGTTTGTTAACTATTATCCTGACTAAGGAAAAGTTCTTCCAAAACCGGTCCACGGTGAAAATAAATTTTATGGTGTAAAACAAAGAATTAATTTAATTTAGTGTATTAACCTTTTTCGTAATCTATTCCACCGCAATATATATGTGTTTTAGTAAAACTTCATGGATTAGATATATGACATCTGCATACGGAGGTAGCCACTGATAAATAACATATGCGACAGCAGCATAGATTAGATTAAGAATAATTGTAAATACCTTTGGTTTTGTTGGAGTCCGCTGACTGAAGGAAGAAGTTCTTGTTTGGACAGAGTGTGCGGGAGATGCTGAGGTGTTCCTGGTCTCCCACCACCAGCGGCAGTTGCCATGATAACACACCTACGATGTAAAAAGCTAATTCAGTATTCTGCAACTATATTATATACATACATTTATAAAAAATATATTTTTTTTAAATGAGAAAATTGCTTCATTTGTGACCATGGCACCGAAGAGAGTGAGAGACGGTGTCAATTTAAGAAAATTAAAAAAAAGGCCAATTAAAGGTCTATTTACACCTACCAGCACTGCGCAGAGTCGAACAGTGAAATAACTTAAAGTGAAATAACACACAACTGCGCTATATAAATGCTATGTTATTATATTATTATTAACAGTACAGTACAGGAACGGTAAAAAACACAAGTATTATATTGACAACTACCAGCACCACACAGTACAGTAGACACGACAACATTAGTTGCATACATTATCTATGAACACATTCATATTACAACGTACATAAGCATAACGTATCCGCACATGCACGGGTCAGCTCCGGCCAGCACCACCCGAGATTGTCAGCTAGAATATTTTGACTTTGCTGGTGACCAGTGACTGGCCGTCTGCGCCTGCGCAGTTAGTATGAACTCATATTATTAGCACCGCCATCTTCGTCGCTTGGGGTCATTAGACACAGATATTGGTAAAACCATGCATAAAGTTATGAAGTTGTGAATTCTTGCTTGTCATTAGGGTGCCATAATTAATTTGAAAGTAACTATCTCCAATTTAAGAAACATTCATTTGAATATTTTATTTCATTCCAAACGTTTATTTTTTCAAAATATATCGAAATCATAAAGTTCTTAAGTAGGTACCTGCTCGTGATTTCCATTATGAAAATATTCTACCCAAAAAAAACTTTCTTCTTTTGAATATGCAATCTGTGGCTAACCAGAGTGTTATATCTATGGGCTAACCTAAATAAAACATGGCGGGTTCAATGTTTTTCATACTAATTTTAAAATGTTATAGCAACAGTTTTACATATTGAATTTCATTCAAACTAGTTTCTAAACCTTCCCGGCACTAATAAAACAAACTGTGCTATTTTCAGCGAAACCGGTTCAGTGATTTTCGAGAACATTGAGGACAAACAAACTTACACACTTCCATTGATATTTATATATATATATAGATATATTTAACAGAAAATCTATTAAAATGTATAGAAAAACCCAACTCCGCCAACTCGCGCCTCTAGAGCCGCAGGTGTGGCATGTTATCACCTCAATGTATGGTAACTGTCAGAAGCTGCACGTATTGTCATATTTCTACAGTATTTGGTTTTGATATTGTCCCTACAAGCTTGTATGAACCTGCAATTTTAAAGAAATGGTCAGTTAGCAATAACAAACCACGCAAGTGCTCTTACTAGGTTTTAAAGTTGGATTAATAAAATATTATTTCAACGCCAAAGTTATTAAGGGCTGCCGTAGAACGAAATATTAACGCAATTCAATTATTTTATATTGTGCTCTCTTGCCAAACATATTCTATAAAATAAATATATGTTATATAATTATTTTGTTGAAACCGCGTGAGAACAATTTGCCATATGACCCATACTTCGTTTTAATTTTGTACAGCTGATCTATCTCAGATGCCACAGATAAAGTCAAATTGTAATTATGACAAAAATGGAGTGGTCGTTACCTTTCTGTTGCCTTGCCATTATGAAGATCGGATAGGTCCTGTTGGCCAGGTAACTTGATACCGATATGCGGGCCGGATATTCCGAATCGAAGAACTAAAAATAAAAAATAAAAACAGATATAATTTATGATTCTTACCTCTATTAGATAGGGCGGCTGGTCTATAAAAGCATTAAAATAACAGCTTGCCATTGAAAAAACTCTGTATTTTATGTTTAAAAGGAATCTAACTGCACAGAATATAGGTACCTGTCATATCTTTTCAGTAAATATTAACTAAACCTCACCAATTAAATACCGCGGAATACTTATCATTTACATGTTACATTGTCCAGAAAAACAAACATTTACAAATATTTCACATTTGATGGGTGAACATACTTTGAGTACATGATTACGAATCGAATGGCATTAAATATGACTTTTTGAAAAATTGTCACAGTCCCGGTATTGAATGCCGAATAAAAATCTTATATACAATTTTAGATATATGTATGTTTCATGTATGTTGTATGTAAATTCTAGAGTTCTCCGCCGATTTCGTTCTAAATCAGTATAGGGAAGGTTAAATGGGAGCTGAACTCGAACTTAAAGTTAAAATGCAAAATTTCGACGGGCATCTTGGAATCCAATTTGGTTAAAAAATGGAATAGGGGAGGTTAGAGGGAAGCTGAACTCGAATCTTTTGTCAAAATGCACAATATGACCGCACATTGGATTATGCCAGGCATGACATGGTTTCAATAGGTGGACTGATAATGCAATGCAACAATTATAATGCCTTGAAGTGGAAGGTGGAAATACCGGGGATTTGTTGTACAGGAGGAAAAGATGTGTCTTGCTGAATTTCAGAGCCACCAGGATCGTTAAAGGGATTACAGAATCGAAACACTTTTGAGACTGGTTTAATGCCCACATTCCAAGTACGACTTTTTTTTATTTATTTCTTAAGTGAGTTTTACTTCCTCCTTACAATATTACTGGGATTCACCTCAAAACTTTACACCAAACTATCCATAACCAGTATAGTATATTTGCGGCACGTTTCATACTCTCAGTATCGCCCTAGTGAGAGACCACCCTTCAGAATCAAATTGCTTGAAATAACATCAGCCATGCTTGGTGACCAAATCAACAAAGCCAGGTACACCCAAAACTTCTTCTTTCTCATCTCCTTCCCTCAGCCTCGACTCAAAAAGTAGTTTTAACAACTAGTCGAAACTTTTTTAATGGTGATGTCAACAAATAGCGCCACAACTAATAAGGTTCTCGGTGGGATTACCTGCTGGTAAATTTAAGACGATCGGGTTATTATGATCATTGCCGGCACCCCGGGCGTTTAGTGGCATAAAATTTTAAACAGTTACATGTACTTTACCCGTCTAACTAGACGATGTCTGTTCTGAGATGGGTAATGATGAATTGTGATTATCAACACCCAAAAAGTAACAGCCTATCCTTGGTCAAGGAGCCATTCACTCCACTGCTTAATACTCAAACATTATAAATTAAAACCATCGTCATATATCTATTACAGAATAAATTACAATTAACTCTTTGCACCCGATCATATCATACGTATGATACAATAGGAAATTACCATTCGTACGCGGTCGTATCACATGTCTGATAATACAGAGCTTCTCGGAAATATTAAATTTTACCGCTCGCTAGAATATTCTGAAAAGTATCATAATGCTTACGTATACCGAAATGTGTATAAAATAAAATCATATTTCTTAAGAACATCGATAATCAAGTGCACTATTTCGCAGGAATTCAAAATCTACTCAGAAGATGATGCACTTACGAATTCGCATTTGAGCATGCGCATATCACACAAGCATGACCTAGTATTTTGGACTATAGTGCTAAGATTGAAAAATTCCACATTATCGATGTAGTTGCAGCCGAAAATGTTAACTTCTTTTCAAAAAAATCGTTTTTATACGAAGATCTTTCAGCACACTGGTGCAACGCACGCTCAACTTGAAAATTCCTGAAAAACTGAGTTTTTTAATAAAAATCAAAATCGTTTTCGGCTACAACAACAACGATGATTCCGTTTCTTTCAATCTTAGCACTCTAACACACTAAAAAATCACGAGTCACTACTTCTTTTAAGTGATCACAACGAAGTGTCCCGACAACCGCAACACGAAGTATCTTTTTGTATGGAGTTTTATTTTTATAAAC
>JAHDVE020007663.1:0-10068 GCA_022606495.2 Halesus radiatus
AAAGTTATTGGGGTACGTCCTGAGACACCTTGTACGTAGAGTAGAAGCAAAACTAAGTCCTTTTTTTCATATTGCTATATTTTAACTTACGGCAGTCAAACTGCGGGATTGCGACTCATACATTATGTACAATGAATGGACAATATAATCAGACAAGTAAGTTGGACGTTCAAGGAGACAAAAGATTTATTAGGGTATCAATTAAGAAGATTGAATGTTGATTTGCTCTCAAGGAACCTTTTTGTTCCTGGCGATAATTGATCGTACCGTTTCCTTTCCCTTAATAAAGCAGTAGTAAATCTTTTTAAATTCAGGACATATTTGGGATAAATAAGGAGGTATCTTTTTTAAATCAAAGATAACGACAATGACGACCATTTTTAAAAAAAATTTAAATGTAAATAAAATTTGATAATGTTATTATTAAGGTCTGCAAGTATTTTAGTTTTTTTTTAATGTGACAGATGTTTCGACATTCAAGGTCATTTTAAAACTGTGGTTAATCCACATTGCGACGACTGCCCGATTTTAATGGTAATGGAGAGAGAATTTTAGATTATTAGATGGGGCGTGTATTGTCTAATTGTTAGTATATGATTCCCCATATATACAAACTGTGATTGCCCTCTCGTAGATAAACCTTGGCTAGAAGATGCACATCTTTTCATTTGGTAGTTGAGTACCTTTTTTTCTTCTGATGCCGGCATGAAGCTGTCGCCGACTCACGACTGCAGAAGAGAGATTACCTACTCTATCACTGAGCTATCCAGGTAGGCCGGAGTCAGGCGCCCTTCGCCTGGCCTCCAGGTGAGTTTAACCTAACCTGTTTCTCTTACAAGCTGTCACGATAATAAAAACTAAAGTATTTGCAGAACTTAATAATAACATTATTAAATTTGATTTACATTAAATTTCTAAAAAAATTAAATCGAGTTCTACGAATTAAACACTTAATAATGACAACCATCGTAGTAATGCGGGAAAGCTAAAAGTTATAGAACGATAAACATTATGTACACATATTACGATTGCTAAAGACTTAAAAAAAAAAAAACTCTTTTCAACCAGGAAGACTTTCCCGTTTTTGGACGGCAAGGATGTTACTATCTTGCCTTTGTCGAGTTTAGCTACCTCAGTGTGGGCATTTAAAAAGTTTCATAGTTTGTAAAGGCAATATCTTGCGATCTAAAGAAGTTACGTCGATTAAAAATACAGACCGAAAAATCATTGTTGATTGCTTCAAAGATAACAGACAGATTTCTAAACATAAAATGAAGTATACATATAGTTTTTTCCTCGTCCCAGGGTTAAAGACACCCTCAGTATACCCGTGGTGAGGGTTCACCATTAAAAATCAAAGAAATGCTTGTAATTATTTATGATAGTTATTTTTAGGTAGCCAGATAGTACCCACTTTTCATTCTTCCGACTCGCATTTCTTACCCCCTCCTCCATAATTTAAACAGCCTTAATTCAGTCTTAAAACTTAAAGCGGCCACCACTCCGAATCGGAAATTACTTGAAATGGTTTCGGTCGTATTGGATTACTAATAATAACATTAAACCGTTAAATTTAAGTTCTATAGTTTAGTGATACTTAATCCAAGTTCACTCTACTCTAATAACTTTAACCTGTAATATTATTCAAAACATGTACACGAATAATCCGCTCAGAGATAATTATTCCGATAGCGGTGTTCATATAGCCACAGTCAATTTTACTTACCACTCTCTAATATAATATTGGTTTTGATCAATGTATGTAACATCCATAGAATAAAAAAGAACACTAGAAATGCGATATGGGCGTGACTCATGATCCAAAAGTCTAGCGTTTAAAATTTCTAATATAAAAAATGTATTTTGGAAACAAATCATTCTTTTGACATTAATAAAGGTTTAATTTTTTTTACTTACGAATACAAACGGTAACCATTATAACCATTATTATTTTATTTTTATGCCTTAAATAGTTAAAACAGTAATTTCCTTTTAAATTCGAATGTAAATTTCTCATTCAATGTTTTATAATGATTTTTATTCACATTTTTGATTAATTTTGCTTACCTACTTTAATTTTTTTATTTTTTTATTTGTAATTTGTCTATTCTTACATTACTGTGTTCTCTGATTATCATTTGTCTATCCTTGGCATTATTATTTTTTAGTATTCTGTATGTCCTGATGAGGAACGCTTCGCTTTCGAAACATATTGATATTTATTTACAATTTTTTTTTTAATTAATTTATTAATAATGACACAACAAAGTGAATACCAATCTTTTAAAGAAATTAAAATTATTTAATTTTGTTTTTTCATTCAGATCAAATGGAATGGCAATATACAATGCGGGCAGTATAGAGGGACAGAGTGCTATATTTTAATTGGCTCTCTCGGGGCTAGAATCAAAGGGTGCTAATTCGAAGATATACCTGCTTCCTTTTAAATCTACAAATAAGGCATTTCCAGTGTGCGTTTTTTATTCTATCGCAACACCTTAATAACTATCCAATAACGTGTGTTTTCCAATATTATGTCCTCTGCGTGCAATAATCAGTGTTTATCTCAACTGCCAGGTAAGTACGGTCCTGTATAATATTATCTGTTGTACATTAATTAATAACATGTATATTTTAACGCGTCATCACGTTCATGTGTCAAATGTGTTGTACATATAGTTTGGTACTAAAGATTAAAGACCCGGTGATTGCAATTTATTAGCCATAAGCAGTAAAAATAGATTGTCCATAATTAGTGATAAGATAGAACGTTGGAAAAAAAATGGTGGTAACTTTGAGGTGGTTTTTCACAAAAAAATGGCGCTATACAAATTATCCAAAATTTTATAATTATAAAAAAATATATATTCATGTTGACGCAGCAAAATACACTCGGGAGATAAATTAATTAACATTTATCTATCTATCATCCATGGAATATTTAAATAACAATTTTTGCTTTAAAAATGACTTGTTGCTTTGATCCAATAGATCAAACGATGGCCTTCCTAAATAATTGTGAAACTGATTGAATTAGGGGACGAAAACAAAGACGATGAGGAATGTTGAATAGTACCCAACATTCAGCTTTAACTGTTAACAATAATAATAATAAATTAATTATTCTTGAATGTGGGTTCCAGGTTAGTGTAATCGCACAGATCCCATAGATCACATAAATATAGACATTCAAATAAATGTGAAAAAAAATACAAACAGTAGTGTGGAATTCAATAAGACTTAAAATGCGAAACGCATCGAATAAAACAACAAGAATGATAGATAATCGGTCGATTAATTGTCCTTATTCAGTGGTAGGTACTTTACTTTAAATAGTATAAGTAAATTTTATTCAGTAGTAGGTACTTTACTTCGAATAGTAAAAGTAAAATTTGTTCAGTTGTAGGTACTTTAATATGAATAGAATAAGAAAACTTTGTTCAGTAGTAGGTACACCACTTTTAATAGTACACATAAACTTTGTTCTTTAGTAGGTACATCACTTTTAATAGTACAAATAGAATTTGTTTAGTGTAAGTTACTTTACTATGAATAGTACAAGTAAGCCTTGTTCAGTAGTAGTTACTTTACTATGAATAGAATAAGTAAACTTTGTTCAGTAGTAGGTACACCACTTTTAATAGTACACAAAAACTTTGTTCTTTAGTAGGTACATCACTTTTATAGTACAAATAGAATTTGTTTAGTGATAGTTACTTTACTATGAAAATAACAAGTAAGCTTTGTTCAATGAAATCATACGTACCAACGTTATATTACACTTTTCTGTATTTAAATTTCAGAGGTTTGGAAGTTTTTTCGTCACTAGTGGCCATGTCACACGCAAGGACAGTGATAAGTGGCAACTAAATAATTTAGTTCATTTTTAGTCACTGTCCCCGTGTATACAGTGCGTTGAGTGGTAAGTTATATATTACCGTTAAGTATAGATTTAGTTGACTTTTCTTTTCTTTCGGTTTAATGCGCTAAGCGCGCATCACTGTAGTTAGGTGGGGGATATTATCTCGCTACTTGAACAAGCATACAATCAAGCTTTGCCACAAATACAAGAGTTTATTAAATCACATTCTTACGATCCAGCAATACCCTTTGACCGAAACTGAGTTTGAAAATCAGGTATGTTAACGCGGAAGAAAGAGCGAGCGCGCTAATACAAATAATGCTTAGGGCGTAAGCGATCATTTTAAAAATATTTAATAAAACACGACATATTTAACATAGAGCAAGAATCTTATAACTACTGACTTAACACATTAGTTACGGCGATGTTTGTTAAAAATCTGTCACTTGCGGCGGGAGGTATTAGATCGCAGTCCCCCTGCCGAATGTATGTCAGCAAACTTCAAATTCGAGCTCGTATCAATAAAAAAAAACTTTTATCAAATTATTTATAAAAAAATATTCGTCCACAATAGTAAAACAAATGTCAAATACACTTCATATAATATTATGTAATAAGAACACAATTTAACAAGCGCTGAAATCGCAAGAGCTGCGAATAAAAAATGATATTAGGGCTTCCCCACTTGAGTCTATTTCGTCATAAGTATCAGCAAATGACTAAAGAAAAAGTCAATGATCTTCGTATTTTATTTCATTTTTTGACAAAAAAATACCGTCTGTCGTCTATGATTAAAATGAATTTCCAATTCTTCCTTGAAAATAATGATGACTTTTAGCAATGTTTTGAACCAGTGAAGAGTCCATAATGATGTATGTATTATAGTGACACCTATCCGCTACACCGCAAAGCCAATTTTACAGAAGAAATTACAAGTTTAAAATGTGTTTTTTATATTTGAAATTGAAGGTCACGAAAATGCACAAAAATGTGCGCCCCCCCGCAACACAAGGTTTCTGAAACGCACAAATATGTGCACACCATAACCAATGCGTTAAGCAGCATTTAAAGACACGCTGTGATTTTTTTCATACATGAAGCCTGTTAATTAATAAAATCAGACGTGTAATTTTTATTTTTAAGAGCAAACTTTGCGATTTTTTTTCTATGGAAGAAATTTCATAAACTACCTTTTCATCTTGACATTTGAATAGAGATTATCATAAAAAATAACATATTTTTTAAGTGTACAAAAAATTCAAGTAATCACGCGAGGTTTGTAATACGTACAGGTGAATTCTGAATTTTCGATGCTAACTTTTCTCAAGACTGTGATTTAGTTACCACTTATCAATATTCTTGCTACATGCAGTTAGCTATATGTAATCTACGCATAACTTACTACCTTCTCTGTTAGTCCGTATCTGTCTTACCTGCCGTCTGACACTGAAATGTATTTTATGTCAACCATATATATGTCAATGTTTTATAATTTTAACAAAATTATTTTTAATCATAGTAGAAAATAATTTTAACATAACCTAAATGAGACGTGAAAACGGAATAAAACGACAGAAAATAAAAAGATTTCAGTCTCATCAGGGATTCAAACCCAGGACCTCTGCCTATCCGGAGCAACCGCTTAACCAACTTAGCTAATGAGACTAGTTCAATTTATGTCATCTTCATCGATATCATATCTCAGATTCGAGATTTGTCAATATTATTCTGCATTTTAATCCCATATTATTGGCAACTAAATTTATAATGATTACAAAGTTCATAAAGAACACAATACCAAACTAGACAGTGTCTCGGATTAATATCCGATTTTTTATTAATATGAGACATCTATAAATAAAAAATAAATATTTTTAGATATTATTAATAAGTTAAAATTGAAAATTATTTTTAAACCTTCTCTACACATATCCGACTTGGCTACCATTTTTAAAAGAGCACGTGGAAAGGGATCGAACAATGGTTTTGACTTGAAGACATACCGGTCTAGCGACCAAGTCATTTGACTTCAGTTAGTGCGGATGAAAACGGTAGTCTGCCCTCGAGTTACAGCGAAGCCAGGATCAAAAATTTTATGAAACATTGCACTAAAATAAAGTAAATAATTTTGTTTCGTATTATTTAAAATTTCACCCCCCAAAGTGTTTGCTTTCTAAACTTTTTATAAATTCGATTACTGCAAACAAATTGAAATTCACTCCCCATCGTGACAACTTAGTTAAAGTTTGAGGGCTCGCCATGGATCACAAAATCTTTGTTTAGTAATGATTTAACACAATTAAGTTCAGGGCCTATTTGGTCAACAACTACTAACAACCGATACTTAGGGTTCGGAGACTTGACGGCGTGTAGGTTGAGGAGTGGGACCGTCCCAATTAAAACTTTGATCAACAATAATTCTCGTATTAAACAAAGGCTTTCGAATTTCCCGGGACAAGTGTAATTTACATAGTTTGACAATAGGAGGCGCCCTCCGCCGATTTCTTGGTAATTTCTATGAATTAAGGAAAGGCAGTTCTTTGTTGGGCATAATCTATTCTTAAGAAGTGTTAAAGTTGCTTTCAAATTGCGTGTATTAAAAGTGGATTCAGAATAGTCTTTTACTATTTATTTTGAAGATATTCATGGCCGAGCGGTTATGATCCCTGACTCCGGATCCTTAGGTCTTTAGTTCGAAGCCTGGTGTAAGTAAAAAAAATGTTTTATCAAACGAAATAATGTAGGTAAGTATAACGTTATTAAGTATAATTTATTAATCACTAAGAAATAGCTAAGAAGCAGGCGAGTTATAAAGATATTGTATATTGTTTGATATTACTGTCTGCGTCTGTATTATCTCCTTAAATAAAAAAAAAAAAGTTTGTTTGAAGTACGTTCCAGAGTGGTAGGTACTTTTAGTATAGAGGGGAAAGACCACCATTCAGAATCAAAACGTTGCGTGGAATAGCTTTAGCCTTGTTCAGATTGGAAACATCAGGTATATAAATTCCCTTTCCTCATGCCCTTCCTTCACCATTCCGTTTGAAAATTCATTATGAAAGAAAAAATTCCTATAGAAGTTACTAACAAAATTGTTTGGCACAGCGCACACCTGAAAAAATATCCCTACTTTTAGCTACTAAAACCTTCCTCTGATAATAAAATTGACTACTGAAAGCCTGCCTTTCGTTCCACGACTTTTTGAAATCAAAATCAAAGACCCCTTTATAGAAAAGTAAAAATATTTTTTTCTCCAATTTGCCAATCACTTAATCCCACAAACCTCAATTTCAAAAAGGCAACGTGATAAATATTTAACAGTCAAATAGCAAAGGAAAGCACTCGAATTTAATAAATCCCTCAAACGTAATGATTAATTAAACGACGCAAAGCTCCGAATTTAACATGTTTCTGATAAACCACATTGTTCATCTTCTTACCCCTCCTCCATTGCAACTATCTCTCGCTATTTTTTTTGTTCTCTTTTACGCTTGAAATGCTAATAATATATTTATTAGATTTTGACTCTTTTTTTACATGAATAACACACAAGAGTCTCAACTGCTCCCAACCGTCTTGAGCCAGTGAGGCATCCCCAATTGGCAAAATGTTGTGATGTTGTGAGGCTAAAGGTATTGGGGAGGGGAAGGAGAAGGGAAATTGGAAGGTGGGGAAATACCTGGCTATTCAGATCTGGTCACCAAACACGGCTAAAAGCCATTTCATGCAACGTTTCAATTCGCGATCTCAATTGTAACTGGATTTCAGCGGGTAGTTATCTCGAAGGATAGGTCAGGTGGATAGGAAGGGAGTAATACGACGGTTTACTGTTCAGTCATATTAAGCAAGTATCTAAATGTATCCCTTTTCAATATGGCGCGACCGAGCATCTATATTAAGTGAAAACTGATACTCATACAAAAACAATGCACTCTGTGAACTTTTTAACTGGCCTATTAACTCTCACACACTTCTCAATGTTAATTTCATAAATAAGATAATGTTAATATTCTGCAAATGTTCCAAAATAATTTAATTTTTTTATTAACGAAGTAATAATTATATAATATTCATAAAAAGCATTTGTCTACTTTGTGGCTTGTAATAAGTATAATACAAACGCACAAATATGTTTTGAACAAGTTCGTCAGGAATATATGGAGACTTAATATATTCCTGACGAATGGTCGAGGGGTAGGGCTCTCGACTAAGAATCTGAAGGTCGCGGGTTCAAATCCCGGCGTGCGCAAGTAAATTTTATTTAGTTAATTTGTGCTGTTTTACAATTAATTAATTTAAAAGTAAAATATAATATATTTGCGCACGTCCCAGAGTGGAAGATACTCTCAGTATCGCCGTGGTGAAAGAACACCATTCAGAATTGAAACGTTGCTTGAAATGGCTTTTAGCGTGTTTGGTGATCAGATCTGAATAGCCAGGTATTTCCACACCTTCCACTTCCCCTTCTCCTTCCCCTCGTCAATATTTTCAGCCTCACAACATTCCCCAATTGAAGCGGTTCAAAAAAAATTCATGCGTTTATATTATAACAAAATTATTCATCTTAAAACCATTGCTATTGCTTCAAACAAACCCATCATTACATATTTAAAAATGTAATTGATATCTACCTATCAACGGGCATTATGAAGAACGGCTGGGCTGCATGTTCCATAAATAACTTAATTTTGGAATTTAGGCCAAAATACCCATCCAAACTGAATGATAATTTTTTAAATTAAAGGTTTAGTAAATATGTAGTACGTGTGAGAAGTACTTTCTTTATTTTTGTTTTAAATTAGGAAGTACAATGCCATTAAAAAAATCAATTTTCATAATTTTAGAGGCAACTTAGAAAATTATTTGCTGGTTTATCGTTATTCTTTTTAAATTATCTTATTTGTAATGTAAATATAATTACGTAAATAAAAATATAAAAACAAAACATTAAAAAAATAACTTTTTTTCGGGTCGATATTTTAAACTATATACGGCAAATTTGTGTTCCAACGTAAATCGGTCGTTTTTAATTTAATTTAAAGTCCACCATAATGCTTATTTCAATATTAAAAAAGAAACAAATATTTAATATTTCATTATATTTTCAAAGTAGATGGGGTAAAACTTTTTTTTAAATCGCGATTAGCCCCCAAATAATTGTAAAAAGTGCCTCTAAAATCTCGAATAATCAATTCCTTTAATGGCCTATATTTCATAATGTAAAACAAAAATAAATAAATTATTTCTAATTCCCACTAGATATTTGCTATACTTTTAGATGAACAAAAATATTAGGTGGTATTAGGTTTAGGTGAGTATTTTGGCCACAAATCTAAAATTAAGTTTTGTATGAAACAGGCCGCGTAGCCGTTCCTCTTAAGTTGTTAAATTTGTGTTAGGAGAGTGAGTTATCGATTCCAGAATAATTGACAGGTCGGTGGCTGAGCTAACATCGTATCTGGGTCCCATCCACACACCGTGAGTTCAATTCCTTGGTTGGCTAAGTCCTCCATCACGATACAAGCAAAATTTTCCACTTACTTTGTGATGGTAGTAGGAGATTTTCAAATATGGTTTTAATTTATTTTTTTTAAGAAGTACAAATATTCTTGAAATACGAATGACCTGAAAATATTCGAAAATCTTATCATCACAGTAAGCGGAAGACGTGGCTTGTGTCGCGATGGAAGACTTAGCCAGCCGAGGAATTGAACTCACGACACCTGGGTGGGAACCCGACGCGCTACTAACTCAGCCAAATACCGGTCAAATATTAGTAGGAATACCTTCTGAATTCAAACATAAATATATTGACTTTTTAAAAAGAGCCTAAATGTATGCTTTTCCTTTGAAGGCGGAAAAGGGGGGATTGAGAGGGATATGGTGAAAAACTCGATTAGTTTCTCCAATGATGCGGGAAATTTCTTTTTTCAAGATTTGAATTCCATTCACGATAATCTTAAGACTGAAGATTTATCGACTTCTTGCCCAGAATTTCAACTTGCCAACTACACTTATATTGATAAGAATATCATATTAAATTTGGGATTGCGATTTAAACAGTAAAATCACATTAAAAAAAAAATGAATAAAGACTGATATTTCCAGGTAACGAATTAACATGGCAATATTTTAAAATCTCCAATTATCACCGCACTAAGCGGAAAATGTTGCTGGTCCCATAATGGAGTACTTAGCTAGCCGAG
>JAHDVE020007664.1:0-76964 GCA_022606495.2 Halesus radiatus
TTCTGAATTCGCGAATCACTTAATAGAATCAGATCACTCATTCGATAAAGACTCGGGTATTAAAATATTACATAAAAATGGAATTGGACTAAGATTAAACAATTTAGAAGCCCTCGAGATCAAAAAAGCAGTTAATAATAATTTAAACATTATTAATAACCAAATTAATTTAACTAATAGTCCCATACTTAATTTATTCCGGTAATCTCAGCTGTTTCCCCCTCCCTTTCCCCCCCCCTCCCTTTTCCTTCCCCACCCCCACTTACCCTCCCTAAATAATGTCTCCCCTCCCACTCTATATGTGTCTCTTTCTTTCATTTTATATCTCTCTCACTCATTGTTTTATGTATATATATGTGCCTGTATCTAATTATCTTTAGTTAATAATAAGCCCTGACGAAGCTTCGGTGAAGCGAAACCTGGTTGGCGACGGTTATTAATTCAATAAAAGTGGTGTTTTACAAATTGTGTTTTTCATTTAATATATAATGTCACACCCCAAAGTGTTTGCTTCCTTCGAAAAAAAAAAAAATAAATAAATAAGTACATAGAAATAAAGCCTTTAAGGTGCTGCGGCATTTAAATTGTGATCTTTCTCCAGTATGCGTCGATGCTGGAGGCTGGACTGAAGACGTGACGTGAAGAGCATATTCCCGGAGCTGTTTATTTTTTCCCTCATTCCAGCCACCCAGGATCTCATTAGGGCAAAACCGAAAACTCGCTCTTCCATGAACATACTGGAAGTGTTGCAGCATCTGTGGAGCACATAAATGACCCATTGCTCTCACTTTACGACACATGCATTTAAGGCTCTGCAAAACAGAATTTCTATGGTTATATTACAAATATCCCTTAAAAACTGGAGGCTTTATGTGCTTAAAAATTGTATATTTTTATTTTTGAAGATAATCTCTAATCATGCAACAGGCTGAAAATGTAATTATGTGAAATTCCCTCGATAGAAACTATGCTCCGAAAATAAAAAAAACGGGTTTGTTCTGTTATTTAACATGTTATAGGTTTGAAAAAAACCATAGAGTTTCTTTAAATGCTACTTAAGACATTAGTCTTAAGATTTTTGATCTATCTTAAATATGTCGTGTTTTATTAATATTTTTAGAATTGTCACTTACGCCCATTTATTCTAAACGCTTTTCACATTGGCGCGCTCTTTCTATATTTCGAATGATCATATCTGCCTTTCAACAGCGGTCAGTCGGGATTCAGAATCGATGCTAGACAGACCCCTTGCCTAAATCTAAATTCTCGGAGACTAATGCGGGGCCATAAAGAAACGCGAAACATCGATTGTTTTCAATATGGGGAAATTACAGCTCCTTTAATTTATTATACTGCATAAGAGATTTAGCGGGTGTGTGGAATACTTAATTAGTGGATTAATAATATTAGTCTAGTATAGGAAACGAGGACTTAACAGAAGGAACAATGATAAAATGGGCGCCTTGCCTTTAATGGGGTTTAGAATTTTATGCAAAGCGGAAACTACCCAAAGAAGTGGTAAGTTCACGGAGATGATGATATATGAGTGCTTCGGCACTGGAAAGTATGAATTTTCGCCGTTAATTTGAAGAGAGAACGAAAGTTCTTGTCTGTAGCGCTCAGGTTTTTAAATCACATGTTTTCATTATTTAAATATTGACCTTTCCAATTTTTTTAAAATCGGAGAGAAACTTTATGAAGTTCAAGCAAATGTCTACCTTACTGAATTATGAAACTTACGAAAAAGTTTTTCAAATTTGAATGATTTGAAAAACAAACGAATTCCGAGGTATCACAAATGCAGTTCACGTAGTAATCGACCTCACCGTAGAGCGATGTGCGAAAGAACACGAGTCTTTTGACACTCGCAATTGTATTTAACGAATCTTTTATTCATGTAGAAAATGTAATCAGTACTAATAGACGAATAATATTAAGACGTAAAACGTAAAATCATTATTTAACGCAAAATATTTATAGAAGTGTTTTCTTCATAACGAACAAGACCACACGCGTTAATGTGTAAAGTTATGAGTTTGGGAAAACTAGTAGGTAAATGTTGGTATAAGTTTATGTAAACAGATTACGGTGAAGATGGTGTAGAGTGAAAACGATTTGATAATTTCGTCCGAAAATGCCTAGAAAATGAAATAACAGTTATTCAATTTATTTTTTATAACTTGTTGAAGTTTGTAAACCTCATTGTAATATTTTAATCGTTGAAGAAGATAATATTAACACATCCCAAATGAACCACGAAACCGAAAAAAACAACAGAAATTAAAAAGATTTCAGTCGCATCTGGGACTCGAACCCAGGACCTCTACATATCCAGGGTAACCGCTTAACCAACTTAGCTAATGAGACCAGTTCAATTTAAAAATAACAGTTATGTTGGTACCGATGTAAGTGTTTTATGCATGTGTCTTATCAAAATGGCACTATATAATTATGTCAAGGATTGGCCATGATTGTAAAATAACATTTAACATTTCAATACGGAACGTAAATTTCTTAAAAAGCTTGGAAAACAAAATAAAAACAACAAAATTCACTGAAAACTTGACTACCAAGAAGCGAAAGTGATTGATATATCGCCTAAGGTGTCCCCCAAACTCGTAGTACATCATGTCGCCAGCGTCTGCGTCTGTTTGCCTTGGCTTTCTGGGTAAGACAACACAGCGCAAACAACGTTAATTTTATTTATTTTTTGTCGTTTCACGGCACGCTATGAACGCTTGAAAAACGGGGAGGTTCAGCAGAGATTGCCGGCAAATGACCACCATTAAACTCAAGCGAAACTTTAAAAGCCGCCTAATTATTCGCTAACTTTGTTTAATGCGCGGACGATTAATTACTGTCGCACGACTTCTTTGTTGCGTATTTTTTTTCTTCATATAACGGAGTCATATTGCATAGAAATTTTAAACAGTGAATTCGATTAAATACCTAGGTGAGAAACTAGACTCCAATCTGAAGTTGGAGATTATATAACAGTAGATGTTGACATGATGGGGTCATTGGGGTTCAGTAGAAACAGGTAACTTCGTCGAGTGTCAAGTATTTTATTAATTCACAATGTAAAATATATTCTTAACTGGTAGGTATTGTGGGTGTCACTTAATTACACGAACTGTTTTTACGGGTAATCTGCACACGGTCCAGTGGGGAGATTACCAGTCGTCTCGATGTTGGTGTTGGAAGCCTCAGAGAGCAGGTGGTACTTCCGGTAGGGGGAGGTTTTGGTGCTGGGCGGACACGCGTTTCGGCTTTCACTTGACGACCGGTTTCAGACGGTTCAAGAGGATGATCAGCAGGATGCCAGAGGCGCTCGACTGCTGTCCGGTGATGATTCCTGCGGTGGTGGATATGTGTCTTGATGGGATCACGGCGCTGGAGGGCAGGAGGCGAAGGGCACTCGACTGCACTCGAACGGTGGGCGTTGGGGTTCGGCGGTTCCTGCCGAGTTTTCCCGCAGCGTCTCAGGCTGGGGATGCAAGTGGCCTGCTTGCTTTGTAGGAGACGGGAGTCTCGACTACGACCACTGGCCGGACGGTCTCTACTGACTCGTCTCTGTCCACTACTGACTTTGCTTCGGCCAAAGTCCCCCTTTTTAATCACATCCGAACTATTCTTCGGGTTCCTTCGTGAACTACGAACTGTGGCTCGGTGGCTTTTAATTAGTTCGCCGTTAATCCCCGTAACTGCCTTTTTCTGGCGACTGCGAAATTCCCGGGATTTAAAGCCGGGCGTTTGTAAATTACCCTCAGGTAGACGGACCTCGGGTACCGTATTAGGGATTAGCATAAATCGGTGTTTCCCGCACTTATGGCTTGTATCAATCCACCCCGGTTTCTTGCGGTGAAACAGCGCTGCTTTTAATTTCCACCCCGGCTTCTTGATGTCTTTATAGAGTTCCTCGCTGCAATTTGGGTGGCAGAGAAAGAACCTTGGTGTTGCGTGCTGTCGGATTTCCATTTTCTCTGATTTACAGGTTTCGATCGGCAATATCTCTATCTGCTGTTTGTCGCTTGTTTCCATTATGATGCTGCTAGGTATTATTGTTTGCGGCACATCAGCCATTTTCACTTCTGCCGAGTGTACTATTTGGTATACCTCGGTAGGTCTCACTTCCATAGGGGACGCATCTTCTGCGTACTTGTTTTCAATGACGTCATGGGCCGGCGTCGCTACAGGCGAAGTTGATTGAGGCTCTATTTCTGATAATTCACTTTGGATAGGTGAATCTAACTCCGGTGAAGCGCCAACATTAGGAAATATGGCAGAGTCCTCGTTATTGGCTGTCTCCGCCGCCGTGTTTATCTCCAGTTGACAAGGCGGTGAGGCAGTTTCTTCTTCGATGATTTGTGGTGTTGCCTCTGCGGTATGCAGAAATTTTTCTAACGGAAAATTGCACCACCAATTAACTATCTCCCGGAACCTTTTCCAATCAAGTGGTCCTTTGCTTTCGATTATTTGACCCCACGCCATAGAAAATGCTAAATTCACGCCACGAAATTGACTTATCGCTATGTCACACTTCTCGCCTTCTGGAACTTTCCATGTTTCGAAATATATCTCGCACTTATTTGAAAATATTTTCCAATCGTCAATATCTTGTCTCGCGAATTCCGCTGTTAGTGGTGGTCTGATATCTTCGCTTGATGAGGGCGCCACAAGGTTTTCAGCCGAACCTTGAAACGGCCTGTAATTATAATCGTTCAGGCGTGATGGTGAGTTCGCTTCTTCGTATCGGGGTTCCTCGTAATAGCACGAGCGATGATCGTCTCGATTATCTCCATCATCACACTCGCGATAATACGATCTCTCTCTTGAAGGAGATCTATAATGCTCCTTCTCTCTTGATGAATAATTCTCGCGTCCATATCGTTGTTCATCGTAATAGCGCGAGCGACGATCGTCCCTGTCAGATGGTTCTCGATAATCTCTATCCTCATACTCGCGATAATATGATCTCTCTCTTGAAGGAGATCTATAATGCTCCTTCTCTCTTGATGAATAATCCTCGCGTCCATATCGTGGTTCATCGTAATAGCGCGAGCGATGATCGTCCCTCTCAGATAGTTCTCGATAATCTCCATCCTCATAATCGCGATAATGTGAACGCACTATTGAAGGAGATCCATAATATTCTTTCTTTCTTGAAGTATCATTCCCGCGTCTGTATCGTGGCTCATCGTACTCACGATGATATGACCGCTTTCTTGAAGGGGATCCATAATATTCCTTCTCTCCCGACGTATAATCTTCGCGTGCTGGCGACCTCCATTTATCATCATCCCTGCTGGAGCGTTGGCTTGTGCTTGACGGTGAGCGGCGGCGTGAACTATGACTAGACCTGACATGCGGTTTAGCATCGTTATTGTTGTTGGAGAAATAGCTCTGCCAGAGATGGCTGGTTTTAGTCCTCGGCGGAGACCACGCGTCGAAATATCGGTCTATTTTTCTTCTGGGCGAGACGCGCTTAGGCGACGTGTAATCTTTCCTCGCTCTAGAACGCTGGCTTTTGGGGGCGACATGGTCCGTATGTCGGCTGCTTTGTTTACTTGAGGCCGAGGGTTTGTTTCGGCTCTTGTAAACGGTACGGCTCGAGTCACTTTCACTTTTACGCGGCATTTTTATGACCACTGAAATTTAAATTTTGAGATTGAAATTACACTGCACTTTTGAATTTACTGAACCCGATCTCAGGGTGTGGGTACGAATTCAAATCTGTCCCATAGGGCAGTTTTTTCAAACACGAAATGAATCCACGTTGGCGCCAATTGACATGATGGGGTCATTGGGGTTCAGTAGAAACAGGTAACTTCGTCGAGTGTCAAGTATTTTATTAATTCACAATGTAAAATATATTCTTAACTGGTAGGTATTGTGGGTGTCACTTAATTACACGAACTGTTTTTACGGGTAATCTGCACACGGTCCAGTGGGGAGATTACCAGTCGTCTCGATGTTGGTGTTGAAAGCCTCGGAGAGCAGGTGGTACTTCCGGTAGGGGGAGGTTTTGGTGCTGGGCGGACACGCGTTTCGGCTTTCACTTGACGACCGGTTTCAGACGGTTCAAAAGGATGATCAGCAGGATGCCAGAGGCGCTCGACTGCTGTCCGGTGATGATTCCTGCGGTGGTGGATATGTGCCTTGATGGGATCACGGCGCTGGAGGGCAGGAGGCGAAGGGCACTCGACTGCACTCGAATGGTGGGCGTTGGGGTTCGGCGGTTCCTGCCGAGTTTTCCCGCAGCGTCTCAGGCTGGGGATGCAAGTGGCCTGCTTGCTTTGTAGGAGACGGGAGTCTCGACTACGACCACTGGCCGGACGGTCTCTACTGACTCGTCTCTGTCCACTACTGACTTTGCTTCGGCCAAAGTCCCCCTTTTTAATCCCATCCGAACTATTCTTCGGGTTCCTTCGTGAACTACGAACTGTGGCTCGGTGGCTTTTAATTAGTTCGCCGTTAATCCCCGTAACTGCCTTTTTCTGGCGACTGCGAAATTCCCGGATTTAAAGCCGGGCGTTTGTAAATTACCCTCAGGTAGACGGACCTCGGGTACCGTATTAGGGATTAGCATAAATCGGTGTTTCCCGCACTTATGGCTTGTATCAATGTCTTTGCTTAACTTACCCATATATGGACACAGTCGAGAAACAAGGACTTTATAAACATTCAAATACCGTCAACACCAACCCGACAAATCGATTTTCTTCATTAGCCCGCATGCAGGACCAACCTCAGGATGAATTCTCCGATTCCCCGTTTTTGTGCGCAATATAACACACCATTGTACAATATCCACATTATTCACAATACCGTTTCAAAATATCGAACCGACGTAAGCATACGACCACAAATTGATGCATGAGTATAAAATGTATCGAGAGCATCTCCTGTCCCGATCCTATCTTCCTCTTCCTCTCCCCCCTTCCTCCTTATTTTATTTTTTATTCGTTTCGTTAGCTTCATAAATAAAATATCTGTATTTAACCACTGTTAGCACAAGAAACTTTGTTGGCTTTCCTTTTGTTAAACGTCCTTTGTGTATGTATATGTGTATTAAAAGCTTTTTGTTTCTTACAAATAAATAAATAAATACAAAAAGAGGAAAACATCAAGCGTTCAAAAATCGCTGATATACCGGGTCATGTCAACAGAGTAACACAATTAGAGGCGCTATTGCATATAAAATGTCTTGTGTAAGCAGGTCCCGCTATGAGCGCTGTGGTCCCGAGCTTATACAGTACGGCGGGCGTTGAGGTAATTTACCCACAACTAAATGGAACCATATATTATACGGGCATGTTATATAACCTTTTATATGACATGTCAGTGTAAGTTAGTCACCTAAATAACTGTATTGATTTGTAAAGAAGGTTGGTAGCAATTTACATGAATGGTCTAATTGAATAATGTACACTGGAGGAAATGTCTGCAATTTATTACGAAAATGTTTATTTGTACGGCAATAAATATTTCCCCGACACAACAATTTAAAAAATAAAAATTAACTAAAGATTAAGTGGCTGTCCTATCATAAACTGATCATCTCCCGTTGGGAAAACCCACGTTAAATCGTGACCATCGTCAACGTTTTGGGGGGACCGCCTTTGGAGGTACCATTTACATAATCACCGCCGCGGCAAACTGCCGCCACGCCAGCTACAACCTGCTCTCGAGGACAGGCTGACCATGGTAACGCTGGCTCAGGCTCTGGAGTTCTACCGCTTCACCAAGACCATCTGAGATTAGTATAGATCAGAGTAGGGTTTATTATCACGAGTCCATAGGTCAGTGACATGTTCCATTTTTTATCTACCTTTTATAATATTGTGTTAAACGTATTCGCCTTTTCGCGCAAATGGCAATATGACGTTCCCGCAATGTTTTCACGCGGCCACTTGCCTCAACTGTATTTAATTGTACGGGAGTCGGGCCAGACGAAAAATAGATGATATTGATGTTCGAAACGGCCCGCCCCGCAGCCCGAATCTGTATAAGAATTTATGTAAATGTATCAAACGAATTTATGCAAATGTATAAATCTAATTTATGTAAAATGTATACAATTGGTGGGAAGTATTACAACTAACTGCACAAATGAAATGATTGAATAAAAACGTGACAGCGAGACAACGGAATGAGAAAGATATAGGTGTTGGTGTGCATCGCCAGATGACTTTCTCGCGACCCAGGATTGCAAGAAAGTACAGAATCGCGCACCCAGATCTGAGTCTGCGAGCATGGGACAGCATCTCAGTGGGGTATAACTACCCCACGAAAATCTAAAAGTAGTTAGACAAGTATCAACCTCCGATCCGACCGTTCTTCTATTCGACCACTCCGCCTCGCCTTGACTTCAAGTCTTTACTCGCTTTCTTCTTTCTGACTATCGCCTACCCTAAACCTCCCCCGGACTACCGCCACCCTTTGGACCCAGACCCTTGCATCGTGACATGGACGAGGCCTTTCAGGGTATTGTCCGGAGTATTCGATTTGTGCAAAGCGTTTTGTACAAATTGGATTTTTATGCAAAATTGGGAATTTTGCGCAAATCAGTTTTGTCCAAAACTACACCAAAGTCGGAGTCTTTCCCCTTTGTAAAAGGTAAGAAAGGTTGTGTTTTCTCCCTGATGCCGATCGAAATCAACCGCCCTTCTACAGTAATCTTATCCCGTCACATCCGGCTGATACAAATATGCTCATACCATAAAATTAAAATAATTGTCTCATTACAAAATAAACTCAAAATCAATACGACACCGTGCCCCGAAGAAGTAGTCGAGCTCTACCCAGATAATGGCACCGGCAGCGGCGGCTCGTAGCACTCTAGCTCACTCAACAGTCATGCCGAGTACCGAGCCGCCACTGAGTACCGGTATCTTCCTTAGGAATCCGGTTATCACCCCGTTGAAAAATAAAACTAAACACCTTCAGAACTTTTCTCACCTTTTCCAATAATCTTATATTACATGTACATTTATTTTTTAAAGAAAGACAAACGTTCTTGGGTTATGAATAACTTGACAATATTAAAAATCTCCTACTACCATCACACTAAGCGGAAAATGTTGGTTGCGTCGTAATGGAGGACTTAGCCAACCAAGGAATCGAACTAATGAAGTCTGGGATGGAACCCGAAGCGCTACCAACTAAGCCACTGACGGTATATTCTACCTATAACATTTCCATCTGAGAAAATGTCATACATTTTGAAATACCGATTAGTTAATCTTCTCCCAAAGAACTAGGATCATATTTTGACTCTCTTGAATCTTTCTATTTGAAATATTTTATTTTTTTAACAATAATACTCGAATATGTTTCATGTATCAAATAAACAAAAATAAAAACCTTGAGTTTTACTGTCAAACGGGAACATCAAAAGCATTTGTTCAATTTCAACATTGTACTCTTTCGTAAAGTGTAATAAATTGAACAATCAAATACAAACACCCAAACCTTGCGCTTCGCGGGAATTGAACCAATTCGAACTAAGTTGTTTGCATAGACCATTACATTATGGAGGCCACCAGTATTCCATGTAAAGCGATTCTCAGAAATTAACGTATTTTATTATTTCTTCAAAAGAATAGTATTCACCTTGTGGCGTCATTATTAATAAATGAGTTAAAATTTACGTTGTAATCACCACTTTATTATCGTAATATATACATATCAACATGTTTCGAAAGCAATGATTTCCTCATCAGGAATATGCAGAATACTATTAATACGTATGTACAGACTGGTATTCTGCATATTCCTGGTGACGAAAGCATTTATTTGGAAACATGTTAATATGGATATATTAATAAAGTGGTGATTACAAAGTAATTTTTAATTAATTTATTAACATTTTTTATTTGCGTAAACCTTTTAAAAGTGTAAAATTATACCTAAAATACTGTTTTCCCAGAATCGAATATATTCGATTTTCCATTATTTAGCTCAAATTCGATCTGCCGGCTAATAATGTCATTCCGCGGCCGGGCCAATATAGAAAGGAGGTTAATGAAGGGGTTATATAAGGTCATGAGGCAAAGTTCAAAGGAAAGGTTTCTTGTTATCTCCGTCGCGTCGGTTCACACAGAGTGCAGTTGGGGGAACTCGCTCGTGGAAATATACTGCCCCCCGCCCCCTTACTATCCACTATGCACGAGACACTTTATGCAAAAAAGTCAAAATAAAACCACATACTATGTTCGCTAAAACCACGATGATGCATTATGCGAGTTCTTTGTTTTTTTTCAGCCCGAAACAGCGAGGGGGTTATACCTTCCACATAAAAAACTTAAAGAAAAGCAAATAAACACTGGAGAATATTTTTTTTCTACCAAGGATGTACTGAAAAAATAATTGTTTTTATATTTATTTTTTTAAATTTTTCTGTATGTGCCAATTATGATTTAGAAACCAACCATTATTTTGAAATAAATAAAGGTATAAAAAATGTACATACAAATACAACCGGTTTAAAATTAGACAAATTTGAAATTTTAGAAATCAGAAACACCGTTAATAGTAATTTAAATAAATTAATAATTATATAATAAATTAATAGTCTTTTATAAACAGCTATCTCATGAATTTATATTAATATTAGTAATAAAAAAAAATTTTTTTTCAATTTCTAATATAAATTTGTTATTCAACGTTTTATAATAATTTTTTATTAACGTTTTTGATTAATTACTTATCTACTATTGTCAATTTTTGTAAATATTTAAAATTTGTCCATTCTTACATTACTGTGTTCTATGTTTATCATTTGTCTATACTTGACATTAGTATTTTTTTAGTATTCTGTATATTATTCCTGGTGCGGAAAGTATCGCTTTCGAAACATGTTGTTTTGTGTATATTAATAAAGTGATGAATGGAAAAGTATTTTTTCAATTCACTTAGAATTGTTTTTATTCAATTTGTTGCTAATCGATCTGAATTAATAATATTTCTTCTTCTTTATTAATTAGTTTCCACAATGTAAAGACCCATTATAAAAATTATAAGAATTCGAAATTTTTCCCTTCCACCGTTTAATATTCATGTCATTTTGATCTTCTTTTATCGGTCGTAGTGGGAGGATTTATTTTTGTTATAAATTATTTAAAAAAATCAATTAAATAATAAGCAACAATTTAGCGTAAAATTATGGCTGAATGATCTAGATGTTGAATCCGTAAAATCTGTGTTATTTCTTTCTGCTTACTTTAACTATAACTTCAACTTATACTAATTATAAGCAATACGAGTATATTGTGCTGACTTGTACTATAATTCTAAAATTTCCCTTAAAGATTGTACTTTCTTGCTGTTACAATACTTAATATAATTAATATTCTAGTACTCTTATTTACTTCAATTACTCTTATTACCCACACACAGGCAGCCTATGTGGGTTCCCATTTCTTACTATTGTAATTTCAAGAATGTATGTAAAAAAAATGTGTATAATTTATTTTCTACTTTATGTAAAAAAGTATGGGAAAAAAAAATAACCGAATAAATTCATTAAAAAAGTTGATTATTAACACTATCCATTGAAAAACATAATTAATTTAATTTTGAGTAATTTTCTCGCTTTAAATAGGGATGCATCAAATTGGAGATAGCCTTTGCATGCAGTAGGGTGAAATTGAATCAAAAGAAAAATATGAATGAAATATAGTATTTAATCAATAAATGTATAATTATTTTATGGCGTCATTACTGTGTATCCTGATTAGAAATAATTCGCTTCCGAAACATGTTGTTATTTATAAATTAAATAGTAGAGTAACAAAAGAATTTTTTTCAATTTTATTTTTAGAGATATAGTATTCTTAAAGAAAAAAAAAATAAACATTAAATCGGCTAATACAAGGAAAAATCCTGGAAATTTTTTAAGTAATACTAAAGATAAATACCATAAATTGACCCACTCCGGTATATGTAAACTAAATTTTAAAAACTTTTCCTCATTTTATATTGGAAAAAACAAGCCGTAATTTCGACATTAGAATCAAAGAATATGTAAGGTGTCTTAAAAATAATATGTTTTCCGTATTCGCTGATCATATTACTTCAAGCAATCACAGGTTTGATAAAAATACGGAATCAATATTCTTCACATTAATAGTAAAGATAAAGGCTTAGATAATTTAGAAGCCTTGAAAATTAACAAATCCCTTAATAATAATGAGTCTATGTTTGTGACACCTATTATGTATGTTCTGCCATAATTTTGAAATATTGTTTAGTATATATTTAGCCGTGATGATGGAATGGTTGTTCCGAAACTGGTCGGCGTGAAAAATAATAGTGGTCAAACAAAGTTTGATTGTTTCATTTGTAAAAAAACATTTCTTTATAACCACTTTATTAGATGTATACATTTTTCGAGTGTACAAATTTAATAAAGTGGTTTAAAACATGGAATTTTTTTTGTTTAAGTACAATGTTGGGCCGCGAAATGATTGCTTTCTTCGATAATAAAATACAGTATTCGAAATTAAAACGTAATATACGTAATTTTAAGTTTGGAGGTTTATTTGTGCTCGCGTGATACGCGATGGTTTCATCCATCTAGTAGGTAGGTAGATATTTTATAAAAATCAAGGTTATGAAAACACTTTCTTTGGGTAACCTAGTAAAATAACTCTCCTTCAGAAATAAGAAAAAAAAACTTGATGAAAACCGTTTTTTTCTCGGTAAAGGATAATAAGAACCAAAGTTGTTAATTTGTCTGAACGTCCCTCCATAAAAGCTCTCTCGAGCAGAGATGACAGATAAGCGAGCTTCCCCAAGAAATTTCTGGAATTGTTCAATTTACGGAAGGTTCCTCCATAAAAATCGTCTCGAGCAGAGATCGCAGATAAGCAAGCTAGTCCTACCACCAGAAACTACTGAAATTATTAAATTTACTGAACGTTGTTCTATAAAGCTTTCTCGGGCAGAGTTCGCAGATAAGTAACCCCAGAAATTTGTGAAATTATTAAATTTAATGAACATTCCTCTATACGAGGATCTCGAGCAGAGATCGCACATACGTAAGCTACTCGTGCTTCCAAAAACTTGTGAAATTTTCTGAACATTCCTCTATAAAGCTGTCTCGAGCAGAGATCGAAGATAAGTAGGCTACTCGTACCCCCAGAAATTTGTAAAATTGTTCACTTTAATGAACATTCCTTATAAAAGCGTCTCGAGCAGAGAACGCTCATAGGCAAGCCACACCTACCACCAGAAACTTATGAAATTATTAAATTTTCAGAAGTTCCTCTAAGGGGATCAGCAAGTCCTGGGTATGACAACATTATTGTGATAACTTTGAAATCCGTCCGGGAGCTAATCAGCAAACCAATTGCTCGTATAATAAACATAAGTCTAAAGGAGGGAATATTCCCGAACAACTACAAGAAAACTATTGTCATACCGGTTTTTAAATCTGGTGACGAAGAAAATATTTCAAACTATCGTCCCATAGCCCTTACATCAAGTATAGCGAAGATTTATGGAAAAATTGTGAAGAAACAACTCAACAACTACATAAAAGAGAAGGAGATAATGAGTCCAAACCAATTCGGTTTCAGGGACAATCTCAGCACTCAGGATGCGATTGCTAAATTAACATCAACGATAATGCAAAATTTAGATAATAGAGAAAAGTGTCTTGGTATCTTCATACACCTCCGCAAGGCTTTCGACAGCATATCACATTCCAAACTTATTGAAAAACTAAAGCAAATTGGGATAGACGGAATAGTGCTATCATGGTTCCAAAGCTATCTAAAAGAAAGATTTCAATATGTTAAAATTAATAATGCGTTAAGTGAACTCAAAACCGCATCTTTCGGTATACAACAAGGTACTGTAATCGGTCCAATTCTTTTTATCATATATGTAAATAAAATGCTCAACCTCCCCATAGTTGGAGACATCATATCTTATGCAGACGACACTGTGGTGATCACAAAAGGAAAATCATGGAAGGAAACAATGAGAATAGCAAATACAAATCTCAATATACTCAAAACATGGTTCGACCAAAATTGTCTGTCACTAAATACTGACAAAACATACTTCATCCCATTCTCTTTAAAAGAAAAAAAAAACCCTGAAAACAATATTTGTATCAAAATCCATTCATCAGAGTGTGCAAATAAAAAAGAATGCGACGATGCCAAATGTTTACCCATCAACGGCAAAAATAGCATAAAGTATCTGGGTGTTTTAGTAGACAGTCAACTAAAATGGAAAGAACAAGTACAAAATACGGTAACCAGAGTAAGAAAACTTATTTACATATTCATTAGATTGAGAAACATCCTATCATCCAATATGATAAAAATAATATATTATTCCCTTGCGTAATTCATTTTACAATATGGTATAATCGGTTGGGGGAACCTCTAAAACTAACCTCTTACCTGTCGAAAAGAAACAGATTTTGATTTTGAAAGTCATCCTACGAAAACCATCAATATTTCCAACTCCACAGCTGTTTAACTCTATTAGAGTTCTTACTTTAAATAAAATCTTCAAAAAGAACACATTGTTACAAATTCACAAAGACCATTTCAATTCAAAAACTTCTACAAAAATAAGTAACCGACCAAGATCACGTGGTAACGTAGAAATTCCTAAATATAAAACTAGTGCTTCTCAACTCCATTACGCCTATCAATGTATAAATTGTTTTAATGCCCTCCCGTATAAAATCAAAACAGAAAAAAAACTATAATTGTTTCAAATCACAAATCAAAAAAGTATTAGATAAGTCCAACAGTAATTGCAAGTTTTAATTTTTATAAATAAATATTGTAAATAATGTATGTAAATTTAAAAAAAAGGCAACATATCCTCTAGAAATATTCGATCAGGTCTTTCGATATATGAATTTACTATCTTAATATCTTGTATGCGCCTTATTGTTGTATTTCGAGTATCACGTACTTTTAGTCTTTCACCAACATATTCTTGATGTACTTTATTTATTCACTACTGTCGCTAGATGGCAGTGCTCCGCAACTCAAACACGAGAAATCTTTCTCTATTGAGTTGGGCATTTTTTGTAAAATAAATTCATACTTTTTGTAATTAGCTATTATATCTGTGCTATTAAATGTTATATATATGTAATTCTTATATTAATAATTTAAAAAAAAAAAAAGCTGTCTCGAGCAGAGACTGCAGAAAAGCAAGCTAATAATACCTTCAGAAACTTGTGAAATTGTTGAATTTACTGAACGTTCCTCTATAAATTCATCTCGAGCAGAGATTGCAGATAACTAATCTAATACCTACAGAAACTTGTGAAATTGTTGAATTTACTGAACGTTCCTCTATAAAGTCATCTCGAGCAGAGATTGCAGATAAACAATCCAATACCTACAGAAACTTGTGAAATTGTTGAATTTACTGAACGTTCCTCTATAAAGTCATCTAGAGCAGAGATTGCAGATAAACAATCTAATACCTACAGAAACTTGTGAAATTGTTGAATTTACTGAACGTTCCTCTATAAAGTCATCGAGCAGAGATTGCAGATAAACAATCCAATACCTGAAACTTGTGAAATTGAATTTACTGAACGTTCCTCTATAAAGTCATCTCGAGCAGAGATTGCAGATAAACAATCTAATACCTACAGAAACTTGTGAAATTGTTGAATTTACTGAACGTTCCTCTATAAAGTCATCTCGAGCAGAGATTGCAGATAAGCAAGCTAATACTTTCAGAAACTTGTGAAATTGAGGCATTTACTTGAAATTTTGCCTCTCATTCATAGAGGTCGTGAACCCTTTGCCAAATTAATTCCTTTGGACGTGTTACTAATTAAGGAATAAATCCCTAAAATTCCACCTTATTCTATTTATCCTCAAATAGAATATGAAAACTTAACCTTTCAGGAGGACGTGATAAATGTAACTTATGTTTGGTGAATCGTAACACGAGATGTCGAGTTCGGGCATCCCGTTCCAATTTGTCGTTGTTTATGTTTATACCCATCAACGGCAAAAACACCATAAAGTATCTGGATGTTATAGTAGACAGTCAACTAAAATGGAAAGAACAAGTACAAAATACGGTAACCAGAGTAAGAAAACTTATTTACATATTTATTAGATTGAGAAACATCCTATCATCCAATATGATAAAAACAATATACTATTTCCTTGCGCAATGCATTTTACAATATGGTATAATCGGTTGGGGGGAAACCTTTAAAACTAACCTCTTACCTGTTGAAAAGATACAGAGATTGATTTTTAAAGTCATCCTACGAAAACCATCGATATTTCCAACTACACAGCTGTATAAATCTTTTAGAGTTCTCAGTTTAAATAAAATCTTCAAAAAGAACACATTGTTACAAATTCACAAAGACCATTTCAATTCAAAAACTTCTACAAAAATAAGAAACCGACCAAGTTCACGTGGCAACTTAGAAATCCCTAAATTTAAAACTAGTGCTTTTTAACTCCATTATGCCTATCAAGGTATAAATTTTTTTCATGCCCTCCCGTATAAAATCAAAACAGAAAAAAAACTATAATTGTTTCAAATCACAAATCAAAAAAGTATTAGATAAGTCCAACAGTAATTGCAAGTTTTAATTTTTATAAATAAATATTGTAAATAATGTATGTAAATTTAAAAAAAAGGCAACATATCCTCTAGAAATATTCGATCAGGTCTTTCGATATATGAATTTACTATCTTAATATCTTGTATGCGCCTTATTGTTGTATTTCGAGTATCACGTACTTTTAGTCTTTCACCAACATATTCTTGATGTACTTTATTTATTCACTACTGTCGCTAGATGGCAGTGCTCCGCAACTCAAACACGAGAAATCTTTCTCTATTGAGTTGGGCATTTTTTGTAAAATAAATTCATACTTTTTGTAATTAGCTATTATATCTGTGCTATTAAATGTTATATATATGTAATTCTTATATTAATAATTTTAAAAAAAAAAAAGCTGTCTCGAGCAGAGACTGCAGAAAAGCAAGCTAATAATACCTTCAGAAACTTGTGAAATTGTTGAATTTACTGAACGTTCCTCTATAAATTCATCTCGAGCAGAGATTGCAGATAACTAATCTAATACCTACAGAAACTTGTGAAATTGTTGAATTTACTGAACGTTCCTCTATAAAGTCATCTCGAGCAGAGATTGCAGATAAACAATCCAATACCTACAGAAACTTGTGAAATTGTTGAATTTACTGAACGTTCCTCTATAAAGTCATCTAGAGCAGAGATTGCAGATAAACAATCTAATACCTACAGAAACTTGTGAAATTGTTGAATTTACTGAACGTTCCTCTATAAAGTCATCTCGAGCAGAGATTGCAGATAAACAATCCAATACCTACAGAAACTTGTGAAATTGTTGAATTTACTGAACGTTCCTCTATAAAGTCATCTCGAGCAGAGATTGCAGATAAACAATCTAATACCTACAGAAACTTGTGAAATTGTTGAATTTACTGAACGTTCCTCTATAAAGTCATCTCGAGCAGAGATTGCAGATAAGCAAGCTAATACTTTCAGAAACTTGTGAAATTGAGGCATTTACTTGAAATTTTGCCTCTCATTCATAGAGGTCGTGAACCCTTTGCCAAATTAATTCCTTTGGACGTGTTACTAATTAAGGAATAAATCCCTAAAATTCCACCTTATTCTATTTATCCTCAAATAGAATATGAAAACTTAACCTTTCAGGAGGACGTGATAAATGTAACTTATGTTTGGTGAATCGTAACACGAGATGTCGAGTTCGGGCATCCCGTTCCAATTTGTCGTTGTTTATGTAAATCTTACGTAACTAACTAACTAACTAACCATCACGCCGTTTCCCCGCAGGGGTAGGCAGAGAGGATGGACCGCCAAACAACTCGATCTTGGCATACACTTCTTGCTTCATTCACATTCATACAACGCCTCATACATTCTCTTCCGTTATTCCGACCTCTGACATGGCCCGACTCCAGTATTTGATTCACTTGATCGTGCCATGTCTTCCTCGGGCGTCCCCGGCCTCTTCTTCCATTCACATTCGCGTCATATATTCTCCTTACACTCCTTTCTTTGTTCATTCGCTCTACATGCCCAAACCATCTAAGCGTCCCTTTCTTAATCTTTCTCACTACGCTTATTACGTAACTTCCAGTAATGTGGAAAATCTGTAGTGGATTATCTTAGAAAAAACCCTTAAACGGGAAGCTCCGGCGTCATCAAATTCGCACAAATTTTTCTGTTTAGAATTTTAAGATTAACGTAACTGTCTCTTAATAATAATAATAACAATAATAATAAAAATAAAGGTTTATTCCAGTTTGTGGGGAGGTTAGTGCAGTTCCACACATTTAATATAAAATATACATACAATAGTTTTAAAAATATACTAAATATGCACAAAAGTTTAAAAAAAAAACAATAAGATGGTAGGTGAATGATACATAACACAAAATAATTAGTACATGAAAATGAAGCTTTTAAGATGCTGGGGCATTTAAATTCTGAGGGGCCAATATCTTTCTCCAGTATACATCGATCCTGGAGGTTGGACTGAGGCGGGCCTCTATGATGAAGATATTCCCGAACCTGTTTATTCTTTCCCTCATTCCAGCCACCCTGTATCTTATAAGGGCTGCAGAACCAGAAATTCACCCCTCCGTGAACATTCTGGAAGCGCTGCAGTATCTGGGGAGGCCAAACATTATACGGAAAGCGTTATTGTACTGTACACGAAATATTTCCATACTACTCTTTTTACAGTTTGCCTAGAGTTCGCACGTGTACAACGTTGGGCACAATAAAATAAAAAATACGTGTTTTCAATAGATCATTCCTAGCCACGGCTTTGGTAAAAGCTCATCATTTTAACATCTCTTCCAGAAACTATTTTTTTTATGGTTCCTAAATAATTAATGTCAAACCCCACAAATGACATAAGTTCATTGACCGCGTTGTTAATATATTTAAAAACAAATAAAACGAGTGCAAAGAACATTGAATATTCCCAAATTAGAGGAAACTTCGTTAGAGGCTATCGTTCACTTCCCTTCCTCCTCTGGGAACTCAATTCCCAATACAAATTGAATTTATTTCTCTCCGACCGTAACAAGGATGCAAGAGCTTGTTTCATTTCCTGTGAGCTGAAATAAGGTTCTATTCAAAGTGATACATTAGTATACATAGCCAGCGACCAAAGGAAATCAGTAGGAAAGCCCTTATTCTAGACCTCATTCTTTGTTTTTAAAATGCAAATTGGAGAAATCTTCATTTTATAACTCGGACTTACCCCTTTCTAAGACGTCAGAAAGCGGTACATTGTTTTCCATTCTCAAATTTGCTTAAAAAGATAACTTTTGATATAAATAAAGCCTGGCATTGATTAACATATATAAAATAAAATTATGCAAATACATATTATTTTCCAGAATCATCTTTCTGCGTGGCGCGTGCAGGGAAATTTGAAAGTAAATTAATACACTATGCTGAATTGAAGAGCCAATTTCCTTTGATTTACGAATTACGAGGTTCAACTTTTCATTTTTCAAATAGATTATTAGCAGATCACTGTAATTTGTCAGAACGATGAAAAACTTTGTTTCCGTTGAAGTGGGACTGTTTCAAGTAAATAGCTAAATGTTTCACAATATTTATATTGTGATTTGAGAGTACAAGTGTTCATAGGCCAGAAACTCAATATTATAACGTGCCAAGATGTATTACTGTAAGATTACAGTTTAGGCGATTTTCCATGTTTCTCGAAAGACACTCTGTTCCCTTCGTCTCGATTTGTAATACGTATTAAGATTATGCTTTGAATGAAATACCTTTAGCTGTTTTATTAAAACGTTTTGAATAGCCAGTTTCCATAAATCATACTATTTCATTCTTTCAAGGGCGTTTCCGGGAGTGAGACTTTTTAGTAATACCAATTTATTTATTTATTTTTAGCAATTTATTTATTAATATCAACCTATTTATTTAATAATAACAATTTATTAATTTATAAGTAATAATTTAAATTCATTAATAATAATTTATTTATTTATTAGTAATAATTAATTTATTTATTGATAATAATTTATTTACTTATTAATAATTATTTATTTATTGATTAATAATAATTCACTTATTTATTATTATTATCTATTCATTAAATTAGAAGAATAATTTAGAATCGACGCGGTTTTAACATCGGTATCATCACATAACAATTAATTAATTACGAACACTTGAATGATCCTTTTATGGAATCTATTAAGCTCAATTGAAGGCTGAAGTAATTGTTGTTACAGCTAACAAGGGAAGCTTTGTCTGAACTACCCACAATCCCTACAGAACACTTCCGAATAGGTTCTATGACAATGGTAAATTAAGGATTATGTAATCCATAGGCCGATCGTCACGTGTAATCTATTGTGGATTAATTGCTTTGATTAGAAACAAGTTTTAGATATTGGCACAGATTGGAAGCGATGTTTAGTAAACTGTTTGAGGTATCGACATCACGTATTAATCACATGTGTATTCAAAAGTACCATCCGTTTTCAATTATGCTTGAACGCAGAATGACATAATTTATAGTTGGAGGAATACTATAGATATTGTTATACGTTTCTACGATTTCAAAATAAAACTAAATCGGATGCACTGCGAACTGCAGTATGCAATATGCGGATGTCTAACAGTGAATGATGAGTGCTTAGAGATAGTGGATGAGCTTGTGTACTTTAGAAAATACTGACATGTTAGCGAGACATTGATAGGGCGATACGGATTCTGCCAGAATGGTTAATGCACACGACGTAATTGATCCTGAGTATACTCGTATTCTCAATGCATCAGTCAGAAGTAATAAATTATTACTGGGGTCTATTATCCATTAAGCATTGAACTTGGAGATTAAGGATGAAAATAGAATAAATGCATGTCACAATGAGATCTCTGAGGAATACGTCTAACGAGTATACAATTATATAACGATGTTTGCCGATGATGAATAAAAAACAATTAACATACCTGCAAATACGCGAATAAGAAGTCAAGGGCATTAAGGAAAAGTTACAGCAATCAGTGGAATCGTATACTCGAGTCGGATAATTTCACGAATCAAGTCAATGGAAGAGCGTGAAAGACTCTGGATTTGTTTGCACTAATTATGTTAATAACACAGTGATCTGACAGTAATTGTTTGAAGTGCTCTTTGGTTCGGAGAAGAAAAAATTACTTTCGAGAAGCTTGTTCGGTCTCTACTTCATTGTTTAAGTGTTTGGTTTTTCTTGACCTCTTAAACCTTAAAACTGTATCTTATTACAATCAACCAAAACTATCGTTATTATTATTGTCTATTAACAGTTTTACAAGTGAAACCCCATAATTTCGTGTGGGTAGTTTTCGTTTGTAAAATTTGTATGACATTAGTAGATACTTATTATATAAAGGAATGCAATTCCATAATATTTAAGTAGATAATACAAGAAGGCAACATACAAATAGGAGAGGCTTAGCTGCAAAGCAAGCCTTGTCCCAAAAGGGCACACAAACTCCAACGGCTCGGAGGGCTTTGGAGAATGGACGGTTACCTCGGGAGGGTCTCCTCTTGGGGCAAGAATAACCTCGTCGAATTCAATGTTTCAAATACCCAATCATGTCTGATTACGTCTAAAAGTGATCGAAATGACAATCTAGTCTCCTTTAATGGAAGCAATCTTCCCAACAAGCCCTCCATTGATATGCTTGGTGTGACCCTAAGTGACCAGCTCAGGTATGGGGGCTCCATCGAAGCAAGAGTAAAGTTAGCCTCTCAGAAGCTGGGCGTACTGTACAGAGCCCGCAGATACTTTAATAGTACCCAACTACTGACCCTTTACAAATCGCAAGTGCGCCCCACTATAGAATTTGGCAGCCACCTCTGGTCGGGAGTCCCAAAATATCTGGAAAAAACCCTTGACTCTGTGCAGAAAGGGGCGGTCCGTTTGATAGATTCGCCTATCTTAACAAACGGGTTGCAATCTTTGGAGCACAGACGTCAGGTGGGAATGCTGTCATTGTTCTACCGGTATTTTAATGAAAGATGCTCCGAGGAACTAGCGTCATCGATCCCTTCGGCACCGGTGCATAGTCGGGAAACACGCCAAACGCGCGCCCAACATTTGCACACGGTTGACATTTGTCACATGAGAACGGGTCGCTTCTACGACTCGTTCTTGTGTTCAACAGCTCGGCTGTGGAATGATCTGCCGGCCTCTGTGTTTCCTCCATCCTACAACATGGGTCTCTTCAAGACCCAAGTTCCCTCCTTCCTATCCTCTAAAAGACCCTCCACACAGCATCCCCAAAGATGATATAGGCCTTGAGGGAAATTATTTTCCTCAGGGCCTCCTGTGTGGAGGTACTGTAAAAAAAAATAGCATAATAATAATACTTGGACGATTTATATAGCGCCGTTTTTGTGAGAAATTACCTCTAGGGCGCTGATCTCATAAAAGAATATGCTATTGTTATAAGAAGTTATCACTTTGTAGGACATCATATTAAATAAAACAAACACTTTGTTATAAACCATGAATATATTTTATTTTTCGCCAACTGGTTTCGCTAAGGTCAAGCTTATCAATTTTTAATTCCACCTCAAATGTAGTTATCGATACCGTGTTAATGTTGCCAATTAAGTATTATTAAGCAAGTAATCTATTTTCCATTCATAACCGCTCTTTCTTCTAAAAGTATTATTGGATTATCTCTCCATAACGACTTCATTGTGTTCCCATAACACTGTGTACTTACTATATATTATTAATAATATATGATAATGTAGTCTCCCTCTAATGTTGTTTTGTTTCTCTCTGTTTTGTATTATATTTCACTCTATTGTATTCTGGGACTGTTTATAATAATAACAATAATAATACTGTTTTATTTAGTGACATGTTTTAAGTGCAGTTGAGTGGTTTCGGTGTTATTGTGTATTTGGTGTTACTTTGTTTTCTATTTCAGATCTCCCTATGTACCGTATCCAGTGTTTTATTTAATTTTTTAATTTATTATGATTGTTGTGGTTTCGAAAGGATAGATGATATAACCGATAACTCGTTACTATTCTATAGTTATTATATTTGTCCTAACGAAGCTTGACCTGAGCGAAACCGGCTGGCGACAAATAAAATATATTCGTAGTTTATATTGGGGTATTTATTTTATTTAAAATACTTTGCTGGTTGTTCCGACACGGTCAGAATGATTTCAACACTCGGCTCCGAATAAGGGGTGATTATTGTATCCTGAGCAATTAAAACGTAATCTCGTTCGCTCACCACAATAAAGCGGTACTTAACTCAATGTTCACCGTTCCAAATTACAACTCTCCCTGCGTCATCTGTGCCGTAGTTAAAATTAACAATTATTGTAAGAAGACAATTCCGAACACCCTTACACAAATCGAACTAACTTACTTGTGTACATTTTTTAGAGTCGTTTACCAGCTTATTGAAATTACGAAGAGTTTACATACTCGTATTTTCTGTTCAATCTCGTGTTTCTAGTATGATGATGCTGCACCAATGATTAGCGGGTCCACATCATTCAGCCCTCTCAAATGGTCCCATCATGATGCGATTTATACAATCTATTTTCAATTTATTAATTTGTGTCTCCATCAGCGCATTATAATATTTCATCCTTTCGTAGAATTAACTGTTTTTCGTATTGGCTTTGTTCTTTTTTGGTAGTCTGATTTCATTGCATAGTCTTGTGTAATGTATGAAAATGCCCTTGATTTGTATAATTTAGATTGAAAAGAACTTTGCCAAATCATGACGTTAAATATCAGCATCTATTTTACTGTTAGCCAATTTAGCTACTTTTGAAATAATAATTTTAATATTTTATGATTTGTATAGCACCGTTTTTGTGAAAAAACACCTCAAGAGCGTTCTACAAATGTTTTTTTTCCAATGCTTTATCTTGTCACTAACTATAGCCATTATATTATTACTAATTATGGCTAACAATTCACCGGTTCATCGATCTGTAATACCAAACTATATGTACAATGCATTTGACCCATGCACGTGATGCCGCGTTAAAATAAACAGGTTATTAATTTTATGTACACGCAGATATTAATATACGTATCTGGTGGGTCACTTGAGATAAACACTGTTTATTAGCGAAATTTATACACGGTTCGGCACATAGAAGACATGATATTGAAGAGCACATGTTATTAAAGATATTATTTCATCCTGGAGACCTATACTGGCTCTTTATCTCTCTCCTTAGGCTTAAAGACCTAAAGTATTTTTCTTATTGCTCTATTTTGGAGAATTTGTTACCGATCTGTCTTTACACAAGAAAAATCGTTGAGCATTAGTAAAAATGTGGAGCAATAATCTATTTGTATATTTTGTGATTGTGGTTTCTTGAAGTTTTTTTTGATAAATTCATCCCCAAAAGAGAACCTCTTCCCAACTTTCTTTTATCCATGCTGAGCATGATTGTCAATTATTAGTTTTTAATCTACTATAACTCTTTAAATATTTGATATTTGTAAACGTTTTCAATAGTTTACCGAAATAATTTTATTTTTGCTTTTAATGAATATCTTCTTTTTTTTGTCGCTCATTACATAGCAATCCTAAGAGTTAAAAAACGCATTTTGGGAGAAAATTTTACAATACGTATATCCAAATATCATATATTTGTCTTTTTGAAGTAAATTTAAGCTTATTTATTTTTAAGCATGCTTTCGAGATCATTTAAGAAATATTAATTCCTCATAATTATCTCCATTTATCTATAACAGGGCTTCATCGGCAAACAGTAGCAGTATTAGGATATTTTACAATATCTTTAATACAAAGTATGAACAATAAAGGTCCGAGGAATGAACCCTGCGGTACTCCTAAATTTTTCTTCATCGGTTCAGGAAATTGTTTTTTATATTTTCGTTACTTGTTTCAGATTACTCATATTATATTCTTCTATTATTTTTATAGTTACACCTGAGTACTCAATTTCATTAAGCTTTCTTATCAGCTTTCTCTATCTATAGATTCAAATGCCAAATGCCCTTTGAAAATCTAAAAATATTGCCATAATAAATTTTATATTACTCATATTCAAACTGATTTTTTTTGGGAATATAATTTATTCTGTAAATAACAATGAATGTTAATATGTGATTTAAAATATTTGGTCACAGGTGAACAATTTTTATCTCAATTAACTTATATGATCACTTAAATAATTTACGATTCACTTTCTACAGTCTATTTTGCATTATAATTACTTTTCCATTCGATTACCCGTTAAGCTTTACCACTGACGACCTACTTTTTAATTAAATAATTGCACGAAAACGTACTGATATTAAATACAAGACACACTACACTAGTTCCTATTTTTACAAAGATCAAAAGTCCATTAAAAAGACTTATTTTTTACAAGCATGTAAAATACATGGCATATCACCATTCGATCGAGCGTGTGGCCCGACATCCATCTCCCAAACTCATCAAAGTCAGCGATACGTCAACCTAATTCGATAAATTCAGACGAAAGCACTTCACTCCAATCTAAACGGTCTTTTGATAAGGTTTGCAAACTTTACGCCGTGTTAGCCAACTTCTTACTTTTGCCGGGGTTACGAGTAACACTGGAAGGCAAATTCGCGCTTCAGCCAGATTGAATGGGCGTGATAAAGATGCTTTGAGGATACTTTTAGGAGGGAGATACCATTATGGGGATGTTCAAATAAATATGTTAAGTTTTTTCAACTATTTAATTTTTCAGGCATTGCGCAGAAATCAAACTTTGTGTTCAAGAAGTCTCAAGTTGTTTTTTCATATGAAGTTTATTGATTGATACCTAACCTTTAATTTTAACCGAATAATAATCATATAAAAGAACTTCAGCAAATGTTTATAAAATGAATACACGAATATTCCACCGCGCCGTGAATATTGCAAGGAAACTAATTTATCCGTATTTATTTTTGGTCACATAAATCTAACCAAATTTAATTTGGGAGATAACTGGAGTATACGTGTGTATACATTGCGAGCGCCAATGAGGGATGGGGGGTAAAATAAATCACACTGAAACAATCGCATAAAATTGTATTTCACAAGTGAATATATTTCCTTGTAAAAGTACAGTCAGAGTAAGAGTTGTGGAATGAAAATTCTTTAAAAAGTCTTCAGTTTTTTCATACTTTACAGAGACTTATCCGATAAAATATATTACATGACTAGCTTTACTACTCGCCTTCGTTAGAGATTTTATCATCGTCCCTGGGAAGATTTATAACAAAAATGGCGCTGCACAAATTATCCAAAAAAAAATATTTCTCACATTTTCTTATTTGATAAGTACGAGTACATACACATTCAATTTTTTAAACTGTAAAATAATGGTAGGACTAGAAAAAGCTGGGCGATTTTCATGAAACAATAACTCATTGTTTGAAAGCTTTCATATAAATAATTCAGAAATAAATTTAAAACTGATCTTTTCAGACAATCATATCCATAAATTGAAGAAATGCATACGTAAACTGTTTGTCTAGGGTAGCCGGTTCTACCTAGAGTCACTTATAGAATAAGTAAAAAAAAGAACAAAAAATCACGCATCGGTTCAAAAATGCGTCCACAGCCAGCGACAGTGTAAAAATTTAAATGAGTCATTTTTTTCATTTATTTAATAACTTTTAAAGCCTTTTTAACCTTTGAAGGACATTTCATAAATATTCTCCAGAGCTAAAAATTATAAATGTTTCAAATAAATACCAACTCTTCTTGTGCCACCAAACTTCTAATAAATGTAGCACAGATGGAACAGGAGGAAAAATAGCAACTGTAAAAATCAAATCTTCTCGATGCATAAATTTCCTATATTTTCTAATAAAATTGTTCAATTTATTTTGTATAACTTATTGAAGTTTGTAAACCTCATTGCAATATTTAATCATTGAAGAAGATAATATTAACACATCCCAAATGAACCACGAAACCGAAAAACAACAGAAAATAATATTAACAAATTAACAAATTAAGATAACATTAACAAGTCTTGAACTTGAAGTATGATATCGGTGTAGATCTTTTTATTTTCTGTTGTTTTTTCGGTTTCGTGGTTCATTTGGGATGTGTTAATATTACCTTCTTTAATGATTAATAAAATTGTGTTTATCTGAAACAACCTTCCAGGTAAGTATGTTTTTCTGTATCTGTTTGTACATAATTAGATAAAGAATAGGAAGTAATATTTATATAGCACCCTTGAGGTGATTTTTCACAAAAACGGCGCTATATAAATCATCCAATTATTATTATTAAAGTTTGAAGCAATCAGATTTTCTGATACACATTTAAGACGTTGTCGAAATAAATACAAATAATAAAAACATCTGGAAAATAACATTTTTAATGAATAAATTCCACATACGAGTATTAGACGGATTGAGATTATAATGATTTACCTTACGAACTCCGCTGAGAAGGCCGCGAAGCTCGCGTTGGGCTTGGTCCAGCAGCTGGCCGCGCGAGACAGCGCCAGCGCGCCCCGCCCGCGCCCATCCGCCAGCAGCCGTCGCAGCGCCGCGCTCATGGCGCGCACGGCGCCGCGCACCATCTGCCGATCTGCAACACCACACAACACATTACATCAGACTGACGGGCATATTTAAGCGATAGTCAGTGCAGTGTTTCATATACCGTAGAAAATCCGCAGACGTACTGTATTTACAAAAAAATAACCGTCTCTCTGGTAGATTGCTCTGAATTACTTAAATTCAATTTACAGTGCCTAACAGACAAAACCACACACTAAACCTACCCCAATGCAATACTAACTTCAAACACAACATCTTTATTAACGGCGCTTCACATATTTTAACAATTCATACAGTGAGTACGACTTATTCAACTCAGTCCCTCAAAATTTCAAACTTGAAATCAATAAATAACATTCACACAATACATATTACTCTACACATACTAGATCCTTTCTCTTCCCTCCCCTCCCATCATCCTAACCTAATAGGCTAACCTTGCAACTATTCTTTTTTGATCGAATAATATACTTAAGTGAAAACCCATTAGAAGTTCATTTTTTACATACGTTTATGACACATAATAGTTATTGTAAATTGGTTTTACAAATAAAATAAAATAAAAAATACTTACACGACAGCGAAAATATAAATTTCATTCTCAAAAAAACATTACGATTTTTATTTAATTATATTTTCATCTTTCTTAGTGTCAATTATGATTTATTATACGTTTGGATGTTTGGATTTCGTCGAACTAACATCTAATAAAACTAAAAAAAATCAAAAATTGTGGCCTGATATTACCTTCCGAACGAATATAATAAGATCATCTCTTAAAAACTTAAAAAGAGCTACATTTATAAACTCAAATGTGATGAATGCAACGCTATATATCTTGGACACACTTGCCGGTCCCTCAATACTAGATTTAAAGTCCAATGTAATGAATGCAACGCTATCTTGGACACACTTGCCGGTCCCTCAATACTAGATTTAAACTCCAATGTGATGAATGCAACGCTATGTATCTTAGACACACTCGCCGGTCCCTCAATACTAGATTTAAACTCCAATGTGATGAATGCAATGCTATGTATCTTAGACACACTTGCCGGTCCCTCAATACTAGATTTAAACTCCAATGTGATGAATGCAATTCTATGTATCTTAGACACACTTTCCGGTCCCTCAATACTAGATTTAAACTCCAATGTGATGAATGCAACGCTATGTATCTTAGACACACTTGCCGGTCCCTCAATAATAGATTTAAACTCCAATGTGATATGAATGCAACGCTATATCTTAGACACACACTTGCCGGTCCCTCAATACTAGTTAAACTCAATGTGATGAATGGAAACGCTATGTATCTTGAACACACTTGCCGGTCCCTCAATACTAGATTTAAACTCCAATGTGATGAATGCAATACTATGTATCTTTAGAACACACTTGCCGGTCCCTCAATACTAGATTTAAACTCAATGTGATGGAATGCAACGATATATATCTTAGACACACTTATAGGATCCCTCAATACTAGTTTAAGCTCCAATGTGATGAATGCAACGCTATGTATCTTAGACACACTTGCCGGTCCCTCAATAATGATTTAAACTCAATGTGATGAATGCAGCGCTATGTATCTTAGACACACTTGCCGGTCCCTCAATACTAGATTTAAACTCCAATGTGATGAATGCAACGCTATGTATCTTAGACACACTTGCCGGTCCCTCAATACTAGATTTAAACTCCAATGTGATGAATGCAACGCTATGTATCTTAGACACACTTGCCGGTCCCTCAATACTAGATTTAAACTCCAATGTGGTGAATGCAACGCTATGTATCTTAGACACACTTGCCGGTCCCTCAATACTAGATTTAAACTCCAATGTGATGAATGCAACGCTATGTATCTTAGACACACTTGCCGGTCCCTCAATACTAGATTTAAACTCCAATGTGATGAATGCAACGCTATGTATCTTAGACACACTTGCCGGTCCCTCAATAATAGATTTAAACTCCAATGTGATGAATGCAACGCTATGTATCTTAGACACACTTGCCGGTCCCTCAATAATAGATTTAAACTCCAATGTGATGAATGCAACGCTATGTATCTTAGACACACTTGCCGGTCCCTCAATAATAGATTTAAACTCAATGTGATGAATGCAACGCTATATCTTAGACACACTTGCCGGTCCCTCAATAATAGATTTAAACTCAATGTGATAAGATACAACTATGTATCTTAGACACACTTGCCGGTCCCTCAATAATAGTTAAACTCCAATGTGATGGAATGCAACGCTATGTATCTTAGACACACACTTGCCGGTCCCTCAATAATAGATTTAAACTCCAATGTGATGAATGCAATGCTATGTATCTTAGACACACTTGCCGGTCCCTCAATAATAGATTTAAACTCCAATGTGATGAATGCAACGCTATGTATCTTAGACACACTTGCCGGTCCCTCAATAATAGATTTAAACTCCAATGTGATGAATGCAACGCTATGTATCTTAGACACACTTGCCGGTCCCTCAATAATAGATTTAAACTCCAATGTGATGAATGCAACGCTATGTATCTTAGACACACTTGCCGGTCCCTCAATAATAGATTTAAACTCCAATGTGATGAATGCAACGCTATGTATCTTAGACACACTTGCCGGTCCCTCAATACTAGATTTAAACTCCAATGTGATGAATGCAACGCTATGTATCTTAGACACACTTGCCGGTCCCTCAATACTAGATTTAAACTCCAATGTGGTGAATGCAACGCTATGTATCTTAGACACACTTGCCGGTCCCTCAATACTAGATTTAAACTCCAATGTGATGAATGCAACGCTATGTATCTTAGACACACTTGCCGGTCCCTCAATACTAGATTTAAACTCCAATGTGATGAATGCAACGCTATATTTAAATAATCGATGAGACTGTTAAAAAAAAAATATTTTCACAATAATGAACTCCAGTACATTTTTAAAATTTTATTTTTATCAATAATAACGTTCAAACTTAAAATACAGTATATTCGTTTTGTTATGTTACTTTTCACAGTTAAAATAAAATTTAAAGTTTCAATTTTTCAAAGCACCCCAAAACCCTCCAAACCGGTCAGTTTTGGGGTCAGAATGTCACATGTCAAAACAAGGATGAGCTTCACCATACATATTTTTACATTTTCTTCGTGGTAAACCACAATTTATTAATAAAATTATCACCCCTTTAGAAACTTTGACTGAAACAACAATAATAGTATTGAGCATTAACATTATTATAATATCGGTATTGATAATTGGTTATCTCATGAACACTCTAAATTTTTTCAATAATAATATTGTTTTATATTAAACAACAATAGAGCTTAATGTCATCCAAATTATGTTTAAATATTTGCCAAACAAAAAAATACATATTTGAAACCGAAGACAAAATCGAAAAATAAAAATGTCCATAATAATCCAAAAACAGAATGCGCACGTCACGTCAGATGTTCCAAATGCAGTGGTACCAACATAACACAATGACTTTAAAATATGCATTCATATATCAGCAATCGCCGATTCTGAATACTTAACTTTTATTATATATCTCGTATTTATACGTAGAATTTATAAATCTTTATTTAAAAGTGCATAAAAATCATCGTTAATATTATCTTAATTTGTTAATATTATTTTCTCTTGTTTTTTCGGTTTCGTGGTTCATTTGTGATGTGTTAATATTGTTTTTTTCAATGATTAAATATTACAATGTGGTTTACAAACTTCAATAAGTTATAAAAAATAAATTGAATATTTCTTTCCAGACTTGTAAAATAAGTCAATAGATGTCTCATACGAATAAAATTCGGGTAGATATATCAGAGACTCTATTCAGATTGCAATTCTGTTCGGGTAGATCTTTGAGATCATCAAAAAGATAGCAGCCAATAATATGGGATTTAAAAATGGAGGATAATATTAACAAGTCTAGAACTTAAAGTATGATATCGGTGTAGATGGCTTAAATTGAACTGGTCTCATTAGCTAAGTTGGTTAAGCGGTTACCCCGGATAGGTAGAGGTCCTGGGTTCGAGTTTCAGATGCGACTGAAATCTTTTTATTTTCTGTTGTTTTTTCGGTTTCGTGATTCATTTGGGATGTGTTAATATTATCTTCTTCAATGATTAAATATTGCAATGAGGTTTACAAACTTCAATAAGTTATACAAAATAAATTGAACAATTTTATTAGAAAATATAGGAAATTTATGCATCGAGAATATTTGATTTTTACAGTTGCTATTTATCCTCCTTTTCCATCGATGCTACATTTATTAGAAGTTTGGTGGCACAAGAAGAGTTGGTATTTATTTGAAACATTTATAATTTTTAGGACTGGAGAATATTTATGAAATGTCCTTCAAAGGTTAAAAAGGCTTTAAAATGCAATGGTAATTTCATTTGGAACATCTGACGTGACGTGCGCATTTTGTTTTTGGATTATTATGGAAATTTTTATTTTCGATTTTGTTTTGTATATTAAACATTTTTTTTTTTTAGTTTCGGAAATTTAAGTTTAATTAATTAAGTGACTTTAAGCTCTATAGTTGTTGTTCAATATAAAAAATATTATTAGTAAAATAAATAAAAGTATTGATGAACAAACCAGTTATAAGTACGAATATTATGATAATATTAATGATCAATACATTATTCTTTGAGTTAAAGTTTCTAAAAAGGTACATAATTTTATTACATATGTTTATTTATGGTTTACTATGAATAGAATATAAAATTATGTACGATAAAGCTCATCCTTGTTTTGATATTTGATATTCTAACCTCAAAACTGATCAAAACCGACCGGCCATAGATTTAGAGCGTTTTGGCGGGCTTAGGCCGGCGAACTTCAGAAAAAAAGAAAACAAAATACACTGGTATTTAAGTTTGAACGTCCTTATTGATGAAAGAAAAAAAATGGACTAGAGTTCCTTATTATACAAACGGGCCTGCTGAAATACCAGAACCTCTCATTGCCCCCCTCCAAATAAAAAAAAGTCGTTCGGCACGAAGCTGTTTTTATCAGTAGAGGTCGCAAGGCGAGAAGTTCAACGGAATGTTGTCGAACACGGCTGCTAAGTTGACAGGAGACGTGGAATCATCCCCTCTTTCGGGCCAGCTGAATGACGACAACTCTTTATTTACAACCCATTTGATTTTAGAAAAGTTTTAAGCTTGAAGGGGGTGATGGAAGAACCTGAACGGAAAGTCTTAAAAAAGACAGTCGTTAAATTTGATAAAAATTGTGTGATTTTCTCTCACTCGATGCTAGTGAAGTACCTACTTCTAAAACTAAAATCAAGGATGTTGGCAAGGGCAGGGAAGTCAAAAAAGACAGCTGTTAAGTTGATAAGTGTTGTGTGATTTTCTCTCACTCAGTTCTACTGAAGGACTTCTAATGCCACTATCAAGAATGCGGGCAGGGGCAGAAAAGTTACCAAATCATATCCATAAATTGAAGAAATGTACACGTGAAGCCGGTTAGTGCTTAAGTAAAGTCACTTATAGAATAAAATTCACGCCTCGGTGCACAAATGTGTCCACAGCCCGCAACACTGTAAAAAACTAAATGTGTAAAAAAAATGTAAATATCTGTCATAATAAATGTAACATCAATTGAAAAGCGGGATAAAATAGCAAATGTAAGAACATCATCTCTATGCTTAAATTTTCTAATAAAACTGTGTTCATCTGAAGCATGCTTTTCTGTATCTGTTTGAACATAATTAGATAAAGAGTAGGAACTAATATTTGTACAGCGCCCGTGAGGTGGTTTTTCACAAAAACGTCACTATACAAATCATCTTAGCATTATTATTATTTTTACTAGACACAACTGTTAAACTGACGGGAGTTGTTGGACTGCCAGTTAATGCATGCTGAATAATCAATTCATCTCATTTGCACTCCGTTTTTAAAGTTTAAGACACGAACCTGTTTTAATTGGAAGAGGTCTCAAGGCGAGGAGGCCAACGGGGAAGTTGTCGAAGATCGCTGTTAAATTGACAGGAGACGCGGGATTCTCCACTTCTTCGGGCCTGGTGAAGGACCACATCCTCTCGGTCCGCTTCTCCTTCATGTGCACTCCATGATCCGGTAGCGAATACGCATCATTCAGCGAACTTAACTTACTGAACACACTAAGGCTCTTCACTGTCGGTTTGTAATTTAAACTTGTATCTATAAATTTTACTCCGAAATCGGAATGCTCAATGTTACTACTAATGAAATCACGTTTTTCACTAAGGAGCTCAGCATTTTTTATGTACATTTCGTAATCGTTAGTGGGCTCATCGTGATTATGTAGAAACTTATTAATACTCTCCGGTGTTATCGAATTAGTTTTGTGTTGCAATGCAATTTTAGAACTTTCAACGCCTTCTTTAGATTTAAAATTAATTAAATCGTTTTCGTAAAGACTATCCCTAAGATTATGATTACTATAACCACTCTGGTCTCGAAATTGACCATCTGTTTCTCTAACATTACTATTTGACGAATGACTTAACGTTTCACTAGATTTATTTATATCTTTATACATTAGATTTGAATTGTAAAAACTAGGTCTTGAACCCAATGGTGCACTTATGGTATCCATAAACTTAACACCTTCATTTTTGATTTCCTTATAAGATTCAAAACTTCTATCACTTCGAATAACACTCTTTTTTAGAATGTCAATAGTTTTTTGATTCGCCGTATCTGTTCCTTTGTCGTTACCAGATATTAACGCTGTCGCCGCTTGTTCTCTAATCACTTGGACTATTTCATCATTTCTTTTAAATCTGTCTGTTTCTTCTATTCTCTTTCCTGAAGCGTGTCTCTCTCTGTGATCTGCTGCATGTTTCTCTCCTTTGGATCTTCTTTCCGTCTCTATCTCAAAGAATGGGTCTGGTCCCTGAGAAGTATACTGGTCTCCGTTTCCATATGGATCTTGATCGGAGTATTTTATCCTGTTGGTGGTTAAATGTGTATCAATCCAAAGCCAAACAAAATGTCCGTCCAGCATATTGAGCCGCTTGGCCTGCAGCAGGACTCGCTGGGCTGCGGATACGTCGCTGATCAGTACGATGACTCCACGAGTTGATCTCGATACATCAGCGAGACATCTGAAAATTACACAAACATTAAATTTATCAGAATCGCTTTTTATCAACTGGTCTAATTAAAACGTAATAATAAGTTTCCTGAAAACAATTTTTTTTTATTTAAAATATTATTTAAATATTTTTTCTTAAATTAAAAAAAAAAAAAAAAACATTAGCCACTCATCTTACTCGGACAGTCCTGTCTTGAGATGAGCGGCTTTAGAAGTTTAGTGAAACGATATATTAATTTTTTTTAAATAACATCAAATATATTCAAATTATAAAGAAATATAAAATCAAAAGTAAATATTTAAGTTGGGCTGTAGATTTATAGATTACAATGATAATAATTTCATTGTAACCCATCATAGGGTGACCATATTTTTGTTAACAAAAGTAGTGAGTAAATAATAATAGGTAAATAATAATAAGTAAATAAAAATCAGTAAATAGTAATAAGTCTAATAAGCATATAATAAATAAATATTAATAAATAAATAAAATTCAGTAAATAGTAATAAGCATAAAATAATACATACACTATTTTGAGTAAATATTATTAAGTAAATAGTAATAAGCCTAAAATAATACATATACTATTTTGAGTAAATATTATTAAGTAAATAGTAATAAGTACATAATAATCAGTAAATAGTAATAAGCATAAAATAATACATATACTATTTTGAGTAAATATTATTAAGTAAATAGTAATAAGTACATAATAATCAGTAAATAGTAATAAGCATAAAATAATACATATACTATTTTGACTAAATATTATTAAGTAAATAGTAATAAGTACGTAATAATAAAAATAGGTAAATAATTATAAGTAAATAAAATGATGCTGGTAGTAATAAGTAAATAATAACAGTATGGGCATTCTAAGATTTATGATTATTTATAAAAATAATAGTGATGTCAACAGGAGTAAACATGGAGTAAATGATTAGCTCGTTCAATCAGAACTAATGGGTGATATAACCGAACTTTGTTTTATTGAAGAGGTATGCCATTATCTGCCTTGTATCTACATAACAGAAGTTTATTTCTTTTCATAAGAAGCAATCACTTTGTGGTTTGACATTGTATTAAGCAAATGAAGCACGTTGTTATAAACCACGAATATATTTTATTTTCACCAGCCGGTTTTGCTTAACTCAAGATCATCAGGGTAAATATAATAACTATGGTAGTTATTATTATTATTATATTTACTAGTTATTATATTTACCCCGATGAAGCTTGAATTAAGCGAAACCGGTTGGTGAAAATAAAATACATTCGTGGTTTATAACAACGTGTTTCATTTACTTAATAGTTTATTTATTTATTTTGGGTTAATACCATTTATAAACATGACTAAAAAATGTTATACATAAATAAATGTAACAACGCCAGGACTGAGCATTATAAACACTAGCTTGTACCTAGATTACATGAAGTTACTAAAAGATACGCAGATGTAGCGGATCTATTTAACTTCACGGAAGGTAAGTATAAGAAGGCTATGATATCATATCGTTTGAATCAATATTAATATAACTTAAGTTTAATATATGTTTTTTTATGTACGCATATCTTTTACTTTTATATCCTTTGTGAACTTTTTTTCTTTATATGTTCTCTTATGTCATTGTATTAAACACATTTAATAGTTACCTTTTTATAGTTATTTGTGCTATATTCTTATGCTTGTAGTTTACTGCGATATGTAATTATTTTTTATTGTATATTTTTACCGATTATATTAAATAAATATGGTAAACATCAGTACCTACATTAAACCTTTATTCCAGGAACGCTTTAAACACAGTGAATATAACAGCAAGAACATCTAAAACTTCTGCGAATGTATTACCAAGTTTGTAATGCGAACTGAATTCTATCGTGATACGGGCATCCCTGATATACGAGAATTGTTACAATTAAATAGAATTTTCTATCTAATAGTTCTCGTCGGCATGTGAAGGGCGATAAGCCCAAGTAAATCAGGGCTGTCCATATTAAAAGTAACAAAGAATGTAAAACAAACATCAATCATGTTCAATCAGTGCAAAATTCACTAGTTAAATTATTAGCTCATAAAAGTTTATACGAACAAAGGCATAATATTTCATAATTTTATCAGAGTCTCAAAATTCTTTCAGTATTCTGTGGTACAAAATTATATTTTAGCACATTAATAACCCTATATATAATACAAATAGACTAGAGCACACTTACAATACTCGTCTCAATTTTAATGAAGGATTAATGGTTCCTAAGCATTCAAACAAATATGGACAAAGAACTATAGATCACACGATTCCTATCTGTTTAAATATGTTACACGCTGAAATAAAAAAAACTTTATTAAAATTAAACAATGAATAATATATTGAAAACTTGTCTACTTGAAAAAAAATATTTGTATGAGAAAATAAGGAAATATTATTTTATTTATGATTTATTGTTGTCGTTTATGTTTTTTTTTTTAATATATTTTTGTAGAAATAGTTGAGTAAGATTCTTGAGAAATATTTATGTTTTATGCTTGTTATATATATATTTTTAATATTTTTTATTTTATATAGATATATACACATTTTGTAACCTTAACTGTACATTTTGAGTTTTGACAACAAGCTCCCATTAGGCAAACTACAAAAAAGTAGTTTATCGGGACTTATTGGATTGTATATCTTTTTTTTTTGTAAAATGTAAAAAAAACCTTTTTAACGTAAAAGTCTAGTCGGAGAAAACTCCACTATTTGTTGGTTTTAATACAAAATTATGGCAGAACATACATAGTAGGTGTCACAGTGGGGGTGGGGGCGTGACTAGGGATTAGTAAAGAGTGGAGGAAGAGATAGAGATTGAGGAAGGGATGAAAGGAAACGTGTTAAAAATAGACCCATAATTATAAAGGGATTCCTTAATTTTCATGCAAGGCTCCTAAATTATCGAAGCCTTTACATTTACTTTAACGTGAAGAATATTGAAGAATATAAGTTTCACATAACCCGCCTCGCCTAGCCGGGTGAGGCGGGTTATGTGAAACTTCAACTATAACTGTTATTATATTGTTTTCTATTTTACTTTATAAACCACTGTACACTTACATTATTATAGTATACATGTCTTTTAGTTATAGTTAAATTTAATTACGATAAAATATTATTAAAGGTTTTTTCAATTTGGATGAGTGTTTCAGGCTAATAATTATTGTTTATAAAAATAATTGTTACCCTTTGCGCTATGCACAAAAATCTTGTCTTAAAAACTTTAGTTTATCAATTAATAAATATTATTATGATTATTTTTGATCGCCGTATTTTTATCAAAACTATGTTTCTTGAAATAATATCATTAGAGGGAAAAAATATTATTTTTATGACATCTTACATGTTATTTGATTATAATGTCGAAATTACGGCTTGTTTTTCCAATATAAAATGGAGAACAATCGTTACAATTTATTTTATATGTACCGGAGTGAATTAATTTATGTTCTCTACCTTTAGTGTTCGTCAAAAAAATTTCCAAGATTATTCCTTGCATAAAAAGCCGGTTTAATATTAGATTGGAGATTTATGGAGCATTGAACTAAAACATGATTAATATATAAAACAAATTTGCGATTGCTTAGTATCATTGTTATTAGTTGTATTGTATAAATACTGATCTTTTGAAATACCGTTTAGTTTTTTGTTTCCGATTTTATCAATAAATTTGGCTCATATTCGTTATTTACAGCTATTTATTTTAATATTAAAAGTTCGGATAGAAAATGATTATTAGACATAGGGACATTAAGTAGGCGATGTTTCATGGAATGGAAGGCGGAATATATTTGTGACACCTATTATGTATGTTCTGCCATAATTTTGTAAAATTATTTAGTATATATTTAGCCCTTAAGTTGGAAAGGTTGTTCTGAAATTAGTCGGAGTGACAAATAAAAGTGGTTAAAACAAACTTTGATTGTTTCATCTGATCATCATTAAAAAGTTTAAAAAATGACCTTAATGTGACCCTTGAGGTACCCCGCTTATAGTCACGAATTTGTTAGAACTGAACACGAGAGGTTAGGTTAGGTTAACTATTGTTTACTTGGTCAGGGAGCTGTTGATTTATTCTAATAATTTACCCTCAATACTGAATTTATAACGTTCGTTAAAACAGTTTTCATGGTTTACTTTGTCAAATATTCGTAGAGAAATGTTGAAAAGAGTGATCTTTTGGGATTAAAATATCACTCAGCATCCTCAAAGATGATATGGGTCTTGAGGGAAATTATTTTCCTCAGGTCCTCCTGTTTATCTGATAATTTTTTATAGTAAACAATAACTGATTATAATAATAATAATAATGTTTTATTATCTTTTTTTTTATAATAAAATAACAAATAATGATATCCTCACTGAGATTTCCCGTGCTGAGGATTTCATTTACAAAATGTGAAATTACATTATATTAAATTGATGTACTTGATGAAAATAAACATATTGTAAGGCAAGGTGTTTGAAGTGCAGTTGAGTGGTTCCTTGTTTTTTTATCCAAATGTTGTGTTTGTGGTCCCTTGTTGTATGTGTTTTTGACTCTAAGATCTAGTGTTTCTAATATGTGTGATTGATGTTATTTCTTGTTTTTTGTATTTATGAATGAAAAGTAGTGTCGTTTTAAAGTATAATTATTTAAATGACATTATATTAAGATTGTTGAAGATGTCGTCAGTGTTAGTTCTTACAGGTGTTGTTATTATGATCTTCTTATGAGCCTATTCTTATGATACTTTCCACAAGTGATTCCATCATATTTCAAATTAATTATAATTCAAACGTGAGTTACATCATTCTGTTCATATTATTGGCAATTCAGATCTTCTCCAACTTCTAGAAGATGTTACTCTCATAATATGGAAATTATCAATGAAATCTCTGGAGGATAGCCTCAGTGGTTGGACATTTCTGAGTATTCGAACGGATTTAGTTAATATCACAGAGGTGAACTAAAAGAACAAGTTAAAGGGTCTATTCAGGTAAAAAACAACTTGTAAACCCAACCAGACAGCCACAAAACTACAATTAATACATTTATCTCATTGCTGCAGTAAATTGCACGCTTGAAACTTTGCTTACGAGTCGGCTGCGGAGTTTCGTTTAACTACCAAACAACCTTTTTCCCTAACTCGCTTTGTCTGTTTATTCTTGCGGAAGAAAAGTTTTTTCACGAGCTTCTCTTATAGAATTACGAGCGCTATTGCTTCGAAAATCTGTATTCGTAACTCCTGTAATCTGACAACACTGGCGATACAGTGAAACGATAAACAGCAAGATTTAGAGGCTGACTCTCCTCTAATATATCCATTAACCATACTTGTATGCATTAATAGAATTTAACACATGAATGTAAATAGGAAACACATAATGAAATACCAGGGTAAAATGTAACTGGGAATTTTGTCACAGACATCAAAGGCGAACTCTAAGAAGGATATTACCGGGATTTGTACCTATTATAACGAAATATTTTAAAGACCCATTAACATTTACCTAGTTACCAGTAGTTAATGTAACTGCAGGACAAAAATGCTATAAAATTCATTTTAGGAAACAAAATTGAAATCACAGGGAAAAAACAAAACCCGATATAACCATCTGTTCAAATAATAACACGAATGACTTCACATAATTTTTCAGAAACTCATAGATTCAGTAAACAAACACAATGTAATCCATCTTCCAGAGGGTAATAAATCAACCCGATAGTAGTTTTTAAAAACACAATAGTAAACAGTATCGTTAGCAATAAAACAAATTCATAAATAAAAACAATATTAGAAAGCAAGGGGACTCACTCCTGACATTGATGCTATATAAACCATAGATTTAGTTTTAATTGTGCCAGTCTGATGATGCCCGTGATAGGGTGAAACTGGTCCGAAGGAAAATAAATAAGTCGAAAAAAGTTACAAAATTTTTTTAATAAAAAAAAATCATTTTAACATGGGATCCCACCATGGATTGACAGTTTCAAAATTATAAATACGCAAGATTTGAGATAAGATTGATAAAAAAATGTTTACTCGCATGTAAATACAAGGTAGGCACCTACCTACCTACTCAAATTATTACTGGTAAAAATATTATATTTCTTTAATTAAAACTTTGCTTAAACCACCGTATTTAATATGTAAATATCTACATGTTTCAGAAGTAAAGCTCCTCTTATCAGGATAAACAATGTACCTGATATGTAGAAATATTGTTTAGGGGAGGTTTGTTTCTGAAACATGTAGATATATACATATTCCTCTTGTATAAAATTATACATGCATCAATTGATACACCAAACATTTTATCACAAATCAACATTAGTATTAGTGGTGTATACCAACAAGAAAATCAACACGGAGGATAAAATACTTTTTTTTACATTAAAGCCTATCACGCAAACACAAAAACCTATGATACAAATACGGGATATTTTTCTTCTTTATCTCGGATATTAAGAAACTACAATACTGTACACTGCTCTAATAATGAAATAGACATTTTTAATGACACAATTAATCAATTTAAAAAAAAGTTTTCCCACTAACATCAAACTGATAATATGATGATGCCCTTTATTAAGTACCAAAACAGTGTACCATCAGCACAGGTGACAATAAGGAGATAGTTTATACACCTACTTTATAATGTGTTTTGGACCTTTCACTTCTTTTTCATTTTTCGAGATAATGTTTGTGGTTGTTTATTGTACTTATTAATTATTGTTGCTATGTATACATTCTTGTATGTAAGTTTTGGGCATATTACCTGTTTTATATAGTAAAATAAAATAAATTTAAAATTAGTTTATATGTTCCTGATGAAGGTTGAGTTCAACCGACACCGGTTTGTAATGCTTAAATATACATTAAATAAATTGGCTTAAAATGAAATAAATCTTTGATTTGAACTGTTTAAAGCTTTTCGCTCAATTTTAATAATTACTATTTAAAGAATTACCTCTGAACTTCTACTCTCTCCGGGAGTGTCGAGTTAATGAATTTCGCCATCCCTACCAAATTGGATATTATTAAGGGGAACGGCTGCGGTGCCTGTTTCATACAAACACTTAATTTTAAAAATTACTCTTGAAAGAATTACCTCTGAACTTCTACTCTCTCCGGGAGTGTCGAGTTAATGAATTTCGCCATCCCTACCAAATTGGATATTATTAAGGGGAACGGCTGCGGTGCCTATTTCATACAAACACCTCATTTTAATAATTACTATTGAAAGAATTACCTCTGAACTTCTACTCTCTCCGGGAGTGTCGAGTTAATGAATTTCGCCATCCCTACCAAATTGGATATTATTAAGGGGAACGATGCCTATTTCATACAAACACCTCATTTTAATAATTACTATTGAAAGAATTACCTCTGAACTTCTACTCTCTCCGGGAGTGTTGAGTTAATGAATTTCGCCATCCCTACCAAATTGGATATTATTAAGGGGAACGGCTGCGATGCCTGTTTCATACAAACACTTCATTTTGGATTTAAGGTAAAAATACTCACCCAAACCTAATGGTATATTTTTATTAAATTAAAGGTTTAGTGAATATCTAATACGCATGAGAGGTATTTTATTTATTTTTATTTTACATTATGAAATATCGGCCATTAAATAATTGATTTTTCGCGATTTTAGAGGTATCTTTAGCAATTATTTAGGTTCTAACGGTGATTTAAAAAAAAGTTTTACACCATCCACTTTGAAAATACAATGATATATGAAATTAAAATATATATATATATATATTAAAATAAGCATTATTATGGTGAACTTTAAATTAAATTAAATCGACCAATTTACGTTAGAACACAAATTTGCCGTACATAATTTAAAATATCGACCCGAAAAAAACTTTTTTTTTAAATGTTTTGTTTTTATATATGTATTTACATAATCATATTTAAATAGCAAATATGATTTTTTTTAAATACGATAAAACCGCAAATAATTTTGTAAGTTACCTCTAAAATTATGAAAATTGTTTTTTTTTATGGCATATACTCTAAAATTAAAAACTTTTACAAAAAATACTTCTCATCCGTACTAGGTATTTACTAAAACTTTAATTAAAAAAATATATCATTCAGTTTGGATGAGTATTTTGGCCTCAAATCCAAAATTAAGTTATTTATGAAAAGGGAAGCGCAGCAGTTCCTCTTAATGCGTTTATACAAACAGTAACATCATCTTTTAAAAGTTTTTTTCCCATTAAAAATTGAGTAGTTACTCACCTAAATAAGGCATGCTGTGTTTTAGTGAGGGGTAGATCCAGGATGGTGGGGGAGAGAGGCGGAGTGCTGATGATGGCGGCCAAGTCCTTCCTCAGGGAGATGCTGGAGGTTACTTTGGTGTCGGCCAGAACGGTGAACGCGTGCCAGTGGGTGTGCAAAAGTAGGGCCCTGGAATATCATAGATTTATTGAAATATTTTGTCACAAAATGTAATCAGTAAACAAAATAGTTCAAAGCACTCTTTTACATTAAAAAAAAAAATTCACGGAAAGCAGGTTTGTGTTGCAAACACACATGTTTGCCATTTGTGATCTCATTTGATATCTCATTTGTGAACTCATTTGTTATCTCATTTGTGATCTCATTTGATATCTCATTTGTGAACTCATTTGATATCTCATTTGTAATCTCATATGATATCTCATTTGTGAACTCATTTGTTATCTCATTTGTGATCTCATTTGATATCTCATTTGTGAACTCATTTGATATCTCATTTGTGATCTCATATGATATCTCATTTGTGAACTCATTTGTTATCTCATTTGTGATCTCATTTGATATCTCATTTGTGAACTCATTTGATATCTCATTTGTGATCTCTTTTGATATCTCATTTGTGATGTCATTTGATATCTCATTTGAACGACCACAGCACAGCACCACTACTTGTATTTAGATATAAAATGGTACAATATATTATTAAACAAAAACAAAATTAATGTAACCGCTAAATTGAAATATAAACAATTCGAAAAGAAAATTATCTCACTGAGCTTAGATAATGATATACTGTACCCTTAATATATACTATCTAGCACTATGATAATATTGTTAATATTATTAAATATTATTAAAAATTGATAATATTGTTTAGATAGTTATTGTCACAAACGCAGTAACGATATCATTATTAAGGCGTTAAAAAAATCAACCTAAATGTGACCCTTGAGGTACACCGCTTGTAGTCACGAGTTTGTATGAGAGGTCATAACTGTTTACCGAACTATTTTTGGGTTATATAAATAATTGGTTATTATCGTAGACTATGATAATATTGTTAATAAATAGTATTGAATAATGTTGATGATATTGCGTAGATAATTATTGTCTTTGATAAAAATTGGCCGGAGAGATATTTTGGCACAGCACAGCATGACAAGAAGTCTATTTTTGTAGTATTTTGGAAAAAGAAGACGAGTCAATATTAGTCAACTTTACAAGAAGCCGATTTTGCATTCTAGATTTTTTGTCGGATGTGAGAATTGTAAGGAAGTATATATATTTTTAATCATTTAAGCGTTGCCTTTCTCGACCCACAGAATACAGCGACTAATGAAGATGTCTCTGTTTTCCGTGTCAATATTTCAAATTAAATGCTTTGGTAAACAGAAACCAATTGATAACCCGTGGGTATTAATTTGTTGAAAAAGTGTGCCTAATTTCTGTACGTCAACAGCTTATTTTTTTTCTAATGAACTCGTCTCTATTTTTCATGCAGGAAAAAAATTGAATTTGCTTGACATATTCACTACATATCACATTTTTCCTGACTCGTCTACCTTTTCCAAAACACCACGGACCAAACAAAACGCATTTTTAACTGCTTTGAAGTACTATCGGTTAACAAAATTGTTCAAAAAATCTTATCCAATATAAAACATAACTTCATATACGTAGAAATAGAATTTCGGCACATTTTATCTTTTGATCCTCCATAGCTTATTTAGTTGCGGTTTTCTCCTCCTTGTTATTCAATGCCCTTAGTATCCCGTGAAAAACCATTTATGTCATATACTATGCTTTTGCTCTGTTGGCTTTTGCACCTACTTTATTATTTACACTCTTAGCTTCTAAATTGTCATAATATAAAATCTAAAATTTTCATCCAAGTGAGTCTGCTACTCGTTAATATTTTAAATTGTGGTTTTAATTTATATGCATGTACTATATATATATTATTTTTTAATTTTATTGGGTGGGGTTATTTTGTGTATACTTTTTTTCTCTTTTGATATTTCTAATTTATGTTTGATTATTTATAACCATAGTTTATTCTAAATTATGGATGTAAGTGAGTCTGCTGCTCATGAGTATTTTTTGTGATAGTTTTAATTCGCACATATCCTATGTACGAGTAGTATATCTGTAATTTTACAATTATATTAGGTTAGGTTAGTTAGTGTAAAGCGCACTTGAGATGAATCTTCATAAAACTGCGTTACAGAAATTAACTATTGACAAAGGACGTTATAATGTATAGTATAAATAGTATAAATATTGTCACTTGTGGATCAGTATAAGAAAGATTACTACAAATAATTTTAGATCGTCATTTAAAAATCCGAAGAAATATCTGACAACTGTTTGTTTTGGTGATCACTATTTATTTGCGCTGTAAAAACCATTCCTTGCCTCAGCGAACTGTTTTCTCTACTACTCTTCCCTCCTTCCTTACAGTGTACAGCACAGAGCGTATATAATCGGCAGATATTCTCCAGATACACGGAACAAATGACAGACTGGCTGATAAATCTTGCTAGCGATGGGAATAATCCAAATGTATACAAATAACAGATTCTTTTGGGGAATTCGTTTCTTAAATCGATTGTCATTCATTTTAAGAAATGGACGTGTTTTCTAGATAGGGAAAGAGGGAAGGGGAGATTATATTAGTTGGTCATACAAGAGCAAAGGTGAAGAAACAAATTTAGATTTGTCCAAATTTGTAAGGCACTATTCATTTATTTTATTTATTTTTGCGCTGCACGCGTTCAATATTTTTTATATGAATGATATAGTGTGGGGACCACACTATTGAATTGTATTCTAATATGCAGCGCACTAATGACAAATATACGATTTTTATGACTTCCAGCGAATCAAAGTCTTTGATAGTTCTAATTATAAATCCCAATGTCTTCATACCTTTATTAATTATTTGTTGTATGTGATTTACAAAATTTAATTGTGTATCAAACACAACTCCGAGATCACTAATTTCGTTGACTTTTTCCAAGATTTTGTTATCTATAGCGTAGTTAAATGATAATGGGGTTTTGATTCGACAAAATGTCAGTGTCTTCCATTTATCAACGTTGAGAAATATGTTATTACTGATACACCAATTATGTAATTTATCGATGTTAAACTGTAAGATTATGCAGTCGCTAATATTGAATATTTCTTTGTATAGTTTGATATCATCGGCAAAAAGCAGAACTTCTACATCATCGAAACAAGTTATTATGTCATTAATGAATATTAGGAATAGAATTGGACAGAGATGACTTCCTTGCGGCAGACCACTAGTTGCATTAAGTACCTTAGATTTTAAAGATTTAATTTTGACGAACAAGATTCTGTTAGATAAGTAACTTGAGAACCAACCCAACATGTTGCGTCTCAGTCCTAGTGCATATAATTTACTAAGTAATAATTTATGGGATACTTTATCGAAAGCTTTTGAAAAGTCTGTAATATAGTTTTGGTAAAGTAATAGATTAGTAGTAGTTGATCTTCCACTGACGAACCCGTGTTATTTTTTTTATCAATTACTTTGATTATTGATGGATAAATTAAGTCGAGAACAGGGGATTCAAAAAATTTTGGGAGTGCTGATTGTACACATATAGGACGATAGTTTTTTATGTCTGAGTCATTACCTTTTTTGAAAATTGGGGTAATATAACTAGATTTCCAACGAGTTGGAAAATGTTCAGAAAAAAGTAAATGGTTAAATAATATGGTAAGTGGACTTGATATTGTAGATACGCATTGTTTAAAAAATATTGGCGGAATGTTATCTGGGCCTGCAGATTTGTTAGGGTCAATGTATTTTATTTAGGCAGGATTCCCGTGTAATGTGTTAGTTCTGAAAATGTAATGTGTTATGATATGTATATGATGGTATTTTATTTTCAGATATTTCGTCTTCGTATACGCTTTGGAAACGATCCGCAAACAAATTAACAATGTCGATGGTGCTATTAGCTATTTTTCCATTATAGTGCATTGTAGGGGGGTAGTCTGAGCTTTCATTGTTTATTTTTTGACAAAATTCCACAGGTTTTTTGTCTCCAGTGCATTTTTCTCAATGGATGTGATATGTGCTTTATAGCACAGTTTGGATAGTATTTAACGTTTTTTTCTTGTTGCTGAAAATTTTGAATAGTCATCGATTAGGTAAGTTTAAAAATTTTGTCTAACTGTTTTTTTTTGTTTGAGCAGTAATATAAGGTCCGTGGAGAACCAAATTGGATATGTTCTGTGTTTTGGTGCATACGATGGTACATAAGATTTTATATTGTTGGAAAATGTTTGATAAAGTTTTTCTAAGGTTTCTTCGATATCACTATCATCAGTCAAGTCCAATCAGTATTAGTGAACTGGTAATTAATAGAATCGTAATAGGCGTTTTTGAAGTTGAGTGTTGTTTGTTTCAATGTGAGTTTGTATATGTACATATTAACTGTAATGTGTAGGGGAGGATGATGACTCTCCACCGATATGAGCGGTTCGTTTCACTTTTCAACACACAATATAACCTGGCGACTTAGTATATTAGTATAACCCTGGCGAGAGGCCGCCATTAAGAATTTAACTTAGTTTTTAAATGATATATCTTTGTTAAGTAACCCGATATGAATATAAATATATAGGTACCTTCCAACCACCCGACCTTCCCCATCCCCTTCCTTTTCCTTTCTACTTCATTCGGGTTCTTAAAATTTCTCTGGTAGGGTTGAGTTAGTTCAACTTCCGGCAGTAAAATTCTTTGTGGGAGATGTAACTTTATTTTATTTTGACGATATCCCATGGAAAGAATTCCACGCACGCGGATTTCAATTGGAAAGGTTATGAATATGCGCACTGCAAATACGTATTATCCATTGTTATGCGATGTTACACACGAAAAGTACACAACCAAAATTGTGGGGTTCGCATTGAAAAACTGTTGTGGACTGTAAATAACAACGAACAATAATAATTATGACTTTAGTTTATTGTAATAGGGGATAGTTTTAATGTTTAAAAGGAGCTAGGATAACCAAACACTTACCGAATAATGTAAAGACCGAACGTGCTCAAGCAGTTTTTTTTCTCCGAACTAAAGAGCACTTCAAACAATTACTCTCAGATCACTGATCACTGATTGTTCCATTCTTCAAAAAGTTGTACATGGTTTGGGAAGGTAAGGGCTGGATAAATGACAATTAAGGTAGGAACCAAACACATTATCATTTCAGAACCTAACATCAATAATATAATATGGGTATTGGGTGAATTTTATGATGTTGACTGCTTACTTTGATTTGTCTTCAATTTCATCAATGGCATAAGGAACTATATAAATAGGAAATATATAAATAAATTTATTAGACATAAAGTATTTAGACAAGCTTGATTTGCCTTCACATGCATCGCGATGCACACTTCTATGCCATTGTTGTCGACTTGGAAATAAAAAAATTCTCCACTGCATTGTGAATAACGAATACGATTTATATGGAAACATATTCGTAAAACACTCTAAAAACCCAGACAGAGTTAAGAATAATACATCATTTTGTGTGCAGTTGAAATATTTACACTAGAATTTAATCTTACAAATATGTATTATTAGAAAGTCTCAAATAATAAGCATTTTGGCACAGGCGATGGTAATTATTATTTAAGTTGAGTTAGTAATTATCAAAAAATCGGGTAGGCCAAAAAAAAGTTAGTTTAATGCATAGATCGTTTATAAGTTATCAGATTATTAATAACAACAAAAATGTTTGAGGGAGTTCTCGGGCTTATGCTATTTTGCATGTCAAAACCCCTTCAAGCGACTTAAATCCTTGCGTTTTGGTATTGACTTCAAAACACGATTTTAATTTATGTAACAGAACTATTTTTTTTCTTACCAAATGGCATTTGAGGATTATTTCATTTTGCCAATGTTCTTATAGCTAACAAAATATTTTTCAAGACGGTCGGGTTTATTTTTTATTAATTTCTATATAATTTTGACATTTTAGGGTAATGTATAAGTATAAAAAAAATAGATAATGTATAATAGAATTTTTTTTATAATCCTCCTCACTAGAAGATCTTGTGCTGAAGGGACCTAGATTTGAATAAAGGGGTTTCAGCGACTTGTATATTTTAATTTGAAGGTTTGGGTAGGGTATATTCAGTAATTTCTATGAAGTTGTTTTAATAATACTAGTCAGTTCTTATTCTGTTAATTCATTAAGCCAAGTTTTGCTGGACTTAATGCATTTATTTATTGAATTACTTTGTTTGACAGTAAGTGGGAGTATGTTGTATAATTTTACAGCTAAAAATTCAAAGCTTCTTTATCCAAAAGTAGTATTACACTCAGGTACATTTAGCTGCTATATATAGTTGCTTTTCTGGCATTATGATGATGAGGATTTTTTGAATACTTGGAACGTCGAAATGTTTAAAATTCCTCTGAGTTTTTCCACAAATGAGACATTATTTGTAATAAAAAGTAATATTTTATGAAGCGAAACGTACCGCAAAGCGTGGAGCATTTCTCTTGCAGTTGTTTCGAGACGAACTTCGAGCGGATGAATGTTCTGAAACAAAGATAACAAATTATTAAACATATTTCAACAAATAAGTTCAGCGAACGAATTGCCACGAACTTTGTGTATTAGTTCGCCAGCTCCAATAGAGAAATAGAGCTAGACGGAGTGATGCAGGGACAGTTTTATATTGACCAGACAAAAGTAAGCAATAGCTCGATAGTCCGATAGTACACATCTGTAGAGTAATGTTTGACCACATGTTTAGGTCAGAGATAGTACTTACAGCGCCCTTGAGGTGATTTTTTCACAAAAACGGCGCTATACCAATCATCCAACTATTTTTATTATTATCACCATGGAATTTTCTCTCAACAAAAATTATTAAAATAAACAAGCAAAAATTTTATATTTCATTTTATCTGTTTTTCTTTTACGATCTTATTAGTATTATATTCTTATTAATTTTAAATAAAAACTCGCAAATTGTAAACTTGTAAAGATATAGATATAAGGAATATAGATATACACGTATGTATATGAGTAAATATACATGTATATAAAAAAATAATTCTTCAAAAGATTGGTATTCACTTTCTATTGTCGTTATTAATAAATTAATTGAAAATGACTTTATAATGACCACTTTATTAATATATACATATCAGCATGTTTCGAAAGCGATGCTTTCCTCATCAGGAATATACGGAATACATTTTTTGTAATGCCACTAACTAATACCAATTGCCAATGTGGGATTTTTGCTACATGTACAATACACATAAATTTACATACATGTATTCAAACATATATATATAAATGAATATAAAAAAAAATATATATATATAGAACAAAAAAAATTATAACCTTTGTACCTACGTTTACGTACATGTATGTATCAAAATTCAAATTTTTTATTATTAATAAATATTAAGGGTTTTGAGACATTTAAGGGGAATGGCTGCGGTGCCTGTTTCATACAAACACTTCATTTTGGATTGGAGGCCAAAATACCCATCCAAACGGAATGACCTATTTTTTATTATTAATAAATGTTAAGGGTTTTAAGACATCTTAAGGGGAATGGCTGCGGTGCCTGTTTCATACAAGCACTTCATTTTGGATTGGAGGCCAAAATACCCATCCAAACGGAATGATCTATTTTGTTTAATTAATGATTTAGTAAATATCAAGTACGGATGAGAAGTATTTTAAATAAAATACATAAAAAATAAAAAAAATACTTCCCATCCGTACTAGATATTTACTAAACCTTTAATTTAAAAAAAAAGATCATTCAGTTTGAATGGGTATTTTGGCCTCCAATCCAAAATTCAGTTTTGGATGAAACAGGCACCGCAACCATTCCACTTAAGTGTGAAAATCTGTATACTTCAATGCCTTTAGGTTCTATTTATGACAATGCCAGGTGAGGGTAAATAGAATGTAAATTCTGTTGGAACATACTACCAGGCATGCATAAATGCGAGCAATCATGCTTGCATATTAAAAACAATACTAGTTCCGATATGGCGGTGAATTGTTTGTAACTATACGGAATGTTACGTCAAATTGTCCAATCGGCCTTTTCTAATAATCCTAGAGGATATAGTTTTTTCCCTGAACCATCACCTTAACAGGCAGATGAAGGCATCGTGAGGCCATGGTACTAAAACAGATGACGCACAATCTCAGTTTTCTTCAGCACCTGTATTTATTTATTTTTAATATAATATAATATGAGTGCATGACATTGTAAAAAAAAAATCTACGATTTTTATATCCCGGATTACGTAAAGATGCATTAAATTTCATAATACATAATATAGTGCATGATAAATAGAAAAATAAAGAGGAAAAGGTTTTTGGATTGTAAGTAAGTGAAAGACAATTAAAAAAAATTATATAATAGCTCCTATGCGATACTCTTATAATCGTTGCAACATAAAAATATCACTCAGGTATCTTTTAAAGATGGGTAAACTTATATTAAATATATCTATAGCAGTGGTGAATTTGTTTCCAAGTGTACGAGTATGTAGGCGAGAAATGATTGTATTTGGTAGTTAGTCCCAGAATTATAGTTGCAGAATAGTATATTTCGCCGAGTTTGTCGATGAGATAATTTGAAGTTGATTAGTTGCAGGAGTTCACAACAGTCTAATACGGAATAAATAATTTTAAATGAAAAAAGTTAGGTCTGTAATTTTTCTTTTGTTTTCCAGTGTATGTATTTTGAGTGTATTTAGCAAGGATGTATAGTTTATGCGTTGAATTGATATGTGAAGCTATCTCACTGTTATATCACTGGCTCCAAGCGTCGTACAGAAACGTATACAATTTCCAGCCACTGACATCTCCAAATCACCGCGATCTGTTTTAGTTCCGAGCCAAGCGTATCGAATTTCACTGGATTTGGTTGTTCCGAGTGGCTTGTATTCGGTTCACGTCACAATTGCGAGGATAACTTTTCCCAGGCGAGCAATCAACGAACTTCTGCTGGAGAGCCAAACACAGGGCTGGGGTTATATGAGTACTAGGGGAGATCTGGTTCGAGAGTAACAACATACGCCATAAATGAGCTAAAATCGCTTGAAAAGGTCTGCAACAAATTCCGTTACGGTGTAAGAACGTTTCGTCTAGACATTCTCCCATGTATTATAAAATAAAAATAACATTTTTTAGGGTTTTTTTTTTAAACCAAACTTGATGACTAATCTGCCCTTTTTAATCATTGAAATACACAACGAAAACCTGTTTTCGCCTTTTTAATCATTGAAAAATACAACGAAAACCTGTTTTTGCCTTTTTAATCATTGAAAAATACAACGAAAACTTGTTTTTGCCTTTTTAATCATTGAAAAATACAACGAAAACCTGTTTTTGCCATTTTTCCCTAACAGTTATTATTGTTGTTGTATTTACACTTTTCATGCCTTTTCTGGCAAATATCATAAATAAATAAATAATGAATAAATTAAAAATTATTTAGTAATCAGCAAAATAATTTTTAATTATTCTGAATTCTGAATTGAATAAAATATGGGTTGTGCTAGGTGCATTTATGAGTGGAAGGGGGTGCATGGATCAGATTTTCTCGTTGCGTATGCTCACAGAGAAGTTTCTGGCAAAAAAACCAGAAACTTTTCTGTGCTTTTGTACATCTACAAAAAGCATACGACCGAGTTGACAGAAAAAAAGTTATGGGAGGTGTTCTCCAAGCATGGAGTGAATACAAATCTTATACAGGCAATCGCATATCTGTACGAGGGAAGCGTTGCATGGGCAAACGGTGATTTTACGGGGTGGTTTGACATCACAAAAGGTGTTAAGCAAGGCTGCGTAATATCACCGTGGTTATTCAATCTATACATGGATAATTGTAAGCAAGAATTGAAAGAGGTGGGCTTGGGCGTAAAAATGAGTATTCTGCAAGTATGTTGCCTGTATGCTGATGATGCGGTGCTGATTGCTAATAGTATAGAAGATCTACAGTCCCTCGTATCTAGGATGAACGAAGTATGTACGAAGAATGAGCTACTGATGAATGTAAGTAAGTCCAAAAAGTCATGGTGTTTGAAAGAAAGAGTACAAAAACAGTGTGCAATATAGTTGTGAATGATGAATACTTGGAGCAGGTGAACGAGTTTGTGTATTTGGGAAGTATGTTTACGAGAGATGGAAAGACAGATAGGGATATTGAAAGAAGGGTGAATGCAGGAAACTCCATTAACGGAGGACTGAACGCGGTTGGCGCAAACAAAAAGTTGTCCAAAGAAGCGAAGCTAGCAGTCCACAATGGAGTGCTGATACCAACCCTGATGTATGGCAGTGAGGCATGGAACTGGCAGAGGAAGGATGAAAGTAGACTGAATGCTGTAGAAATGAGATCTCTGAGACGAATGTGTAATAAAACCATGTATGATCGTGTGAAAAATGTTGAGATTCGTAAAGAATGCAAGGCTGAAGTAAGCGTAGTGACCAAGATTAAGAAAGGGACGCTAAGATGATTTGGGCATGTAGAGCGAATGAATGAAGAAAGGAGTGTAAGGAGAATATATGACCCGAATGTGAATGGAAGAAGAAGCCGGGGACGTCCATGGAAGACGTGGTACGATCAAGTGAATCAAATACTTGAGTCGGGCCATGTCAGAAGTCGGAATAACAGAAGAGAATGTATGAGACGTTGTATGAAAGTGAATGAAGCAAGAAGTGTATGCCAAGATCGAGTTGTTTGGCGGTCCGTCCTCTCTGCCTACCCCTGCGGGGAAACAGCGTGATGGTTAGTTAGTTAGTTATAAAAAGTATTAATAGCCAATTAAATATAATCAATAATCAAATATTTTTTTTGAATAGCTGTTTCTTGAATTTATTCATATTAATATTAATAATAAAAATAATTTCTTTTTTAATTTCTGACGTAAACTTTTTATGTAATGTTTTATAATATTAATTTGATTTAAACATTTTTCATTAATTATTAGCTACTTTAATCAATTTTTTTTATGTTTATAATTTGTCTATACCTGACATTATTATTTTTTAGTATAGTAGTAGTAAATAAATATCAACATGCTTCGAAAGCGAAGCATGTTGATATGTATTTATTAATAAAGCGGTGATTACAAAGTAATTTTTAATTAATTTATTAATCATGACGCCACAAAGTGAATACCAATCTCTTGAAGAAATCATAAAAAAATAATGCTTTTTGCAGCTAATATCGGTAACACAGATGTTTTAAAGTTTTATGTTGCATTGATTAACTTTTTGCAGCTAATATCGGTAACACAGATGTTTTAAAGTTTTATGTTGCATTGATTAACTTTTTGCAGCTAATATCGGTATCACAGATGTTTTAAAGTTTTATGTTGCATTGATTAACTTTTTGCAGCTAATATCGGTAACACAGATGTTTTAAAGTTTTATGTTGCATTGATTAACTTTTTGCAGCTAATATCGGTAACACAGATGTTTTAAAGTTTTATGTTGCATTGATTAACTTTTTGCAGCTAATATCGGTAACACAGATGTTTTAAAGTTTTATGTTGCATTGATTAACTTTTTGCAGCTAATATCGGTATCACAGATGTTTTAAAGTTTTATGTTGCATTGATTAACTTTTTGCAGCTAATATCGGTATCACAGATGTTTTAAAGTTTTATGTTGCATTGATTAACTTTTTGCAGCTAATATCGGTAACACAGATGTTTTAAAGTTTTATGTTGCATTGATTAACTTTTTGCAGCTAATATCGGTATCACAGATGTTTTAAAGTTTTATGTTGCATTGATTAACTTTTTGCAGCTAATATCGGTAACACAGATGTTTTAAAGTTTTATGTTGCATTGATTAACTTTTTGCAGCTAATATCGGTAACACAGATGTTTTAAAGTTTTATTTTGCATTGATTTACTATTTTGATTATATTTATAAGTTTGCATGCGTTTTTAACATTTTTAATATTTTTTTTCAATCATTTCACCATAATTATCACACCACAAAACATCTGTCATTTTCAAACAATAATTGCAAATATATCAAGCCAGTCTAAAAATCAAAAATAAAGTTCTATAGGGTGTCAATAATACAAATAACTGTAAAATTGTGAAAATAGTACGGAAAACATATTTCTGCTTTAATAAGTAATATATATATACATATATATATATATATATATAGATCAATATAAGTCATTAAAATATTAATAGATCAACATGCTACGTGAAGTGGTGATTATATATAGATCAATATAGGTCATTAAAATATTAATAGATCAACGTGCTACGTGAAGAGGTGATTATATATATACATATATTTATTTTACACTGGCAAGTAAAGGTTACATTCAAGCCCAGCATCCCCACTGTAGTCGGGCTAAACAATTAGAAAATTCTCAGCGAATCCAAACACTAACACGCAAATTTAACTGTCCGTAGGGGAGAATCGATGGAATAATCAAATTATTCCTATCCACTTTACATACTTCGGAGGTATCACGTGATATAGTCAATTAATGTACCCTTGTTTTTCCGAGCAGTCCTTTTCTCATGGGGAGCTGGATTTTATTAAAAGCATAAATTAAAGGGCTTTGTTATTTGATTGGCAGGACCCTTAAAAATTCACGCATTTGAAATTTAAAATTTCTCTTGTCGCTTTAGAAGGTGTATCTTAAATCCTACAATATCAGGCAAGAATATTTCTCTCAGAATATGAATATCGCAGTCTGGATATACTCGTACTTATTATCCAAGGTTGTAGAGCCACAATAGTAGCCCTTTAAAGCCCAGGACATCATATAACCTTCGGCCCCCGGGATTAGTATTTTCTGTGGATAAATATTAATTTTCTTAATCAAATGACACAATCAAACTTTGTTTGAACCACATTTATTTTTCACGCCTATCGGTTTGGAAATTAAGGAATCCCTTAATAATAATGAGTCTATTATAAACAATTAAAAAAACTTATCTTACAGTCCCCATTTTAAAGATGTTTCCTTTCACTCCTCCCTCGATCTCTATCTCTTCTCCCACTCTTTACTAATCCCTTGTCACGCCCCCACCTCCACTGTGACACTTATTATGTATGTTCTGCCATAATTTTGTAATATTGTTTACCATATACTTTGCTCTGATGATGGAACGGTTGTTCCGAAACCGGTAGGCGTGAAAAGTAAATGTGGTTAAAGTTTAATTCTTTCATTCGATTATAATGGATAACCACATGGTGATAGCTTCATACAATAGTATATTTATTTTCTCGTTCGACACATCAATTACCTGCAGCATGTTTGGCTACCTCCGTGGTCGAGGGGTAAGACCCTCGACTACGAACTCAGAGGTAGCGGGTTTAAAAGCATTTTATTGTGCATCAGTCACCTACCTCGGAACCCTTGTGAGGTGGGCAATGTAAACCATACGATAACTAAATTATGTATGTAACATATTATACTTATGTTTAAAATAACCGTATTTTGAAACTGTATTACTTTGATTAAATAAAATACACTTTTTAACTTTATTCCACTTTTATTTTTGACCATGACCGGTTTCAGCCTGTGACGGCTATCTTCAGACAAGTACAATTAATTCTTTAACCATGATTTCTATACAATTTTGGGTATCAGGGGTAATAAACCATGGTTATATTTTTCAGTATTGTATTGCATGATTTTATAATACTTGAGTTAGATGGTACTTTTGAATTTATTCATAATACTTATGAACAAATTATTTTATATTATGATGTAATTTATATTACGAATAATTTCAAAAGTACCTTATAAGTCAGGTTTTATATTAAAAATTAAAAAAAAATATTCTAAGTAAAATCAAGATTTATTACCCTTATCACACAAAATTGTATATAAACCATTGTTCAAGAATTAATTGTATCAGTCTGAAAGTAGCCGTCACACGCTAAAACCTGTCACGGTCAAAAATAAAAGTGAAATGAGTTAAAAATTGTCTTTTATTTAATCATTACAATGGAATTTCACCATGTATTAACAATTGCAAAAATAGATGTATTACTTTATTTAAATAAATGTCAATTTATCGGCACTGAAACTAAAAACTGAAATTAAACAAAATGTACGTGTTTCTAGTAGCTACTCAGAACGTTATCCCATTATAACACGGAGCAAATGATGTAAAAGAAAATGGAATGCGGAATATCCATCCCTTAATACACATACACTTGCAGCTCTGTACCACGAAGAACTGTCTGGGAAACGTTTGTCTCTCAGCTGAGCAGATAAACGTTATTTCCGATTCTCTTTTCTGTTGTTCGTTCAGATCCGTGGGTCGATATCTCCTTACAAGCCCGCGATCTTTACTACAAATCAATTTATTTCTGTTGTTCGTTCGGATCCGTGGGTCGATATCTCCTTACAAGCCCGCGATCTTTACTACAAATCAATGTATTTCTGTTGTTCGTTCGGATCCGTGGGTCGATATCTCCTTACAAGCCCGCGATCTTTACTACAAATCAATTTATTTCTGTTGTTCGTTCGGATCCGTGGGTCGATATCTCCTTACAAGCCCGGATCTTTACTACAAATCTATTTATTTCTGTTGTTCGTTCGGATCCGTGGGTCGATATCTCCTTACAAGCCCGCGATCTTTACTACAAATCAATTTATTTCTGTTGTTCGTTCGGATCCGTGGGTCGATATCTCCTTACAAGCCCGCGATCTTTACTACAAATCAATGTATTTCTGTTGTTCGTTCGGATCCGTGGGTCGATATCTCCTTACAAGCCCGCGATCTTTACTACAAATCAATGTATTTCTGTTGTTCGTTCGGATCCGTGGGTCGATATCTCCTTACAAGCCCGCGATCTTTACTACAAATCAATTTATTTCTGTTATTCGTTCGGATCCGTGGGTCGATATCTCCTTACAAGCCCGCGATTATTACTTCAAATCAATTTATTTTCTTAGACGTTTTCCCACCAAGTTAACACACTACACTCAAATGTCTCGAGTGATTTCCGGGAATTTTAACTTCTCCTGCACAAATAATCGAATTTCTGATAAGGAACTCCAGTGAATATAATGACTTCAAAAATATCTATTTATATAGATCAGCAAACGCCAATTCTGAAAATATTACTTTCATCATTCGTAGAATTTATGCATCGTTATTTAAAAGTGTATAAAAAACATCTCATCAAAACACCTTATTATAATGGTACCGTTGTATTCGGAAAATCTGACGTCAAGTGCGTATTCTGTTTTTGGATTACTATGATCATTATAATTTTTCAGTTTTTTTTTCTTGTATTTTAAATACGAAAATTATACATAATGTGAGTGACTTGAAGCTCTATAATTGTTGTTCAATACAAAAATTATTATTAGTGAAATAAATTATAGTATTCACGAGCAAACCTATTATCAATACGGATATTATGATAATATTAATGCTAAATACTTTTATTGTTCTTTGAGTTAATGTTTCTAAAAAGGTTCATAATTTTATTACTTATGTTTAGCTATGGATTACTATGAATAAAATGTAAAATTATGTAAGGCAAAGCTCATCTCTGTTTTGACATTTGACATTCTAACCTTAAAACCGACCGGCCATAGATTTGAAACGTTTTGGCGGACTTTGAAAAATTGACAATGAAAATTAGCTTTTGAAAAAAAAACGAAATATACTGGTATTTAAATCAGAACGTCATTATCATTACTTGAGTTCCCTTTTGCTTGAGAAAGGAAAGTGATATTTTTGGTACCAACGTGCCTAAATCACTGTATGAAGTACACGTAGCAGAAGTTGAGAAGTATCAGCTGAAACGAATCGGTTTTCCAAAAACAGTTTATATTTTTATTGCGTATTTATTGCATTTATTATTTTTACGAATGCCGTTTACGTAGCAAAGGACCGGGTTGCACGGAGGCTTCCTGTCGATGCGATGCGTTCCCGACCCAACTAGAACAATCACTACATTTTCTCTTAAACTAATGAAAAAGTGTTGTTTTCTATATTTATTTATTTGAAAGACACGCATTTTTACACAATAAAATGTAAGAAAGCTTTGACTACCCAACTGGGAACAAATCTCGTTTTAGGACAGTCAAACTGACAAGTTTAGTTCATATTAGGTGCCATTCTACAAAACAGAAGGAAAAAAGCTAGTATTGACATAGTATGGTAATATAGTATATCTATAAAAAAGTGTAATAATTAAGTATAAAGAGATGTGAAGAATAGTATAGAAAAAAAACTTATGAACGTACTTATGAAGAGATTAGAAAAACAAATATCATAGAGTAAACAATTATGTATGTGTTTGATAGGTGCAAAGAGGAAAAAAATGCGTTTAAAACTGCGTACTAAAAAAAAGATAATATTATTGAGTAATATTGATAAGATTAAGTTACGTTATTAGTACAATACTATTAGAAACTCGTGGTGGTAGCCCGAAGAGAGCCCGCCAAATAGTTAATAATATAATAAATATATTTTACAAAAAGTAACTATAGTAAAATGTTTACGACCAAATGTTTGTTCTTTTTCCTTACCTTGATTATGGTATTTAATCCAGTTAAGATCTTCTCCCAAAGAACACAAATAAAGTAACATAAATTCAGTCAGTCTTATTATTATCTGTTTCATCTGTCAACATTACCTGCCTCCATAAAATAACTTCTGTCAAATCCTAAGACAGCAGAATCAGGCCCATAGGCGGATGTTCCTCAGTAATGGATATCTGATTAACTTTCCTTTCAAACACGTCCTTCATTCATCATCTGACAAAAGTGCGAATTGGTCACCTAACCAAGCCAAGCCAAGATTCCGCTGTAAAACGGATTAATAAAAACAAAAGGCTAACCTAAACGAGCGATTATTTTTTTTTAAATTTTAGATCACGGACCAATCCAGCGTCCCTGAAAAACCCGCAGTATACTTAAATAAGGCAGGAGCAAGATTAATATGGCAATCGTTAATCTTCGTATGAAGCTGGGGTGAGATGAATGTTGTACCAACATAATCTAATTCATTTAAGCATACACAGGGGGAGATGAGACGTCTCCCTACGAGCGGAGGGGAAATTAGCGCCATGAATCGTTAGACTCGAGGGAAATTCATGTTATTACGATCATTTTTGCTACATTATTTTACCATATAACGTTCGAGAGCTTCCGTGTAAAATTTCAGCAATAATTAATCTCATAAAAAATATACATGGTTGAAATTATTACCTTAAAATGTTTTTCTCAGATGTTGTTAAATATTATCAAGAAGCAAAATAATGTTTCATAATTTCAATATATATTAATATATTTGCAAACATGTTCACATAGACGGATCTAAAATAAAATAAATATATTAAAACTTACTTTGTATTCACCATATTATTAAGAAATACATATCAATATGTTTAGACAGCAATGCTCTCTTCATCAGGAATATATAGAATACTAAAAAATAGTAAAGTAAGAATAGACAAATTATAAACATAAAAAATTGATTGTAAGTGAGTAACTAATCAAAAATGGCAATAAAAAAATATTTTGTAACAATGAATAACAAGTTTTTATTATAAATTAAAAAAATAAATTGTTTTTATTATTAATATTAATCTGAAAATAAATTCAAGAGAGGAAAATATTTGATAATTAATTAATTTTTATTCGCTATTAACGCTTTCAATTACTTACGTACATTAATTTTTTTTTTTCATATTTATAATTTGTTTATTCTTACATTATTGTGTCCTATGTTTATTATTTATCTACACTTAACATTATTATTTTTTAGTATTCTATATATTCCTGATGAAGAAAGCATCGCTTTCGGAACATGATTTATATGTGAATATAAATAAAGTGCTGAATACAAAGTAATTTTTAATTCATTTAATAATATAAATGGACTGCGAACCATTCCACATTTGATTCCGTTGCACTCTAAAACGTAGGTATTTGAAATACAAATTTGATTTTAAAAAGAAATATGAATAAAGAGAAAAATTGCAATACTTTAGTTTTTTTTTTTAATTTAAAGAAAATAAAATTTGGAACGCTATTATTAAATTCTACAAGTATTTCAGATAGCTTGAGAATTTCTTCAAATGCCGAAACAGTCGTCACAATAATAACAAAAAAAAACTGAACTGCTTTCAGAACTTAATAATAACATTAAATGTATTTTATTTACAATTATAAAAATGGAGTTCTACGAACTCCTCGAGTCCTATTTGTTCCCGATTGGGAACAAGTAACTAGATAACAATACAATACCAATAAAGAAAAAATATTAATAAAAAAAAATTACATTACATATTATTCATTCCGTTTAATAACCATTGCGCCAATCCTTTGTCTAGAAAATAATATGAAAAACAGTTAGTCAATAAATTTACTGGCCAAATTACGAATTTATTGGAAGCCAATTGCCATGATAAATAATAACATAATGCTGTTTGTTTTTTATTTTATTTAAACCCAAAAATCACATTGACCGAGAAAATTCTTTTTATTTTGTCCCATAAATTTTTTTCAATCAGACAGCAAAAAATCTTTTATAAATATGTTATATGACAAGTAAAGATATAGTAAGTCAGTATAGAGCTATATTTCCCCCAATACCCATCGCCCGAAATAATATAATGTCATCTGAGAAGCATTATAGATCCATAATAATACGTGGCGCCATCGTTCCTGTGTGGCGATAATCAATCTTTGAGATAGTCAATCTCTCGGATCGGAAGTGAAAAGAAAATCGCCATATCTATGGCGCGCTTTTTTAAGTGGAAACTTTTTAAGCTCGGTGGCGTTGGGGTTTTTTTGTTTTAGTTTCATTTATTTTATTTTAGTTATTTGTACATTTAAGTTTACAAAATAACTAATTATAACTCTTATAATATTACATACAGATAATGATAATTTATAAACTAATGATTTTTTTCTAGTTTAACTAAATATGTTTTTTACAATCTATTTTAAATTTATTAATTGTTTCATTGGGTCCGGCAGAGCATTATAGCATTTCATACCTTTATAAAATATACTATTTTGCGTATTGGCTTTGTTCTTTTTCGGTAGCCTAATATCCTTACACGTTCTTGTATTACGTGAATGTCCATGTTGTAAATATTTTTTTTTAGAAATATATTGGTAACAAGTTGTTTCTGATTTTATGTATAAAAATCAATATGTTCAATGTCAACATTTGTTTGACTGTTAGCCAATTTAATTCCTGTAACATTTTAGCTACTTTTGAATATCTATTTCGCTTTAATATTATTCTCATTGCTCTATTTTGGAGAATTTGTAATTGGTTCTGTTCTCTGTCGTTACACAAGTAAAGTATCGTTGAGCAGTAGTTAAAATGTGGAGCAATAATAGAGTTGTAAATTGTAAGTGTCGTCTTTCTGGACATTTTTGGACGTATTCTTCCCAAAAAAGAAATCTTCTTCCCAATATATTCAGCACGTTAATTAAAATTAGTTTTGTATCTAATATAACTCCTAAGTATTTCATATCATTTACATTTTCAATAATTTCACAATCAATTTTTATTTTGCTTTCGCTGCATATCTTCTTATGTCCAATTATCATATATTTTGTCTTTTTTGGATTCAATTTTATTTTGTTTATTTTTAGCCATCTTGATACATTTTCTAGTTCATTATTCAAAATATTGATTAATTCCTCATAATTATCTCCAATTATGTATATGAGTGTATCATCAGCAAATAATCAAACTTTGCACTTTAAAAATATTTTTACCATGTCATTAATATAAATAAAGAACATTAAAGGTCCAAGAACTAATCCCTGCAGTACTCCTAAATTATTCGCCATAGGTTTTGAGAATATATTGTTTACTTATGTTGTTTTTTTTCGTTCTTTCATATATTCTACTATTAATTTTATAGTTACATGTGAGAAACAAATTTCTTTAAGCTTTCTTATTAGTATTTCTCCACCTGTAGTTTCAAATGCCCTTTGAAAATCCAAAAATATTGCTAAGATAAAATTTTTATTATTTATTCCTTCCTTCCATTCTTCAACCACTATGTTTAATGCTGTTTCACAAGAGTTATTGGATCTGAAACCAGATTGTTCTTGGTATAAAATACTGTGTTTATCTAAGTAATTCAAAATTCGTATTTGTTCATATTTTGGTAATATGTTGGATGCGGAGAAATTCTTCACATTTTCTAGTATTTTTAACTTTTGGAATAGATATAATAGTAGATAATTTCCATGACCGTGGAAATTTTCCTTCTTCAATTGTCTCATTTATAATACTTAACAGTGTAGGTCCAATTACAGGAAGAGCATCTCTGATTATACTTATAGTTAATCCATCTGAACTGTTCTTTGATTTAATTTGGCTTAAGATTTTTAACAAATATTCTGCATTTATTTTTTGAGGACCAATAATTCTTATTTGACGGAAGTTTCATTTGTGGGATTACTAGCAATGTCGGGTATTAGTTTGTTAATTTGAGTGATGCTTTCAATAAAATATTTATTAAAGTTATTAACTATGTTATCCTTATTAATATCTATTGAGAATTTTACCGTTCTTATATCATTTATTTTTTCGCCATGTACTAATTCTTTTATGCTGTTCAAAAATTTTTTGGGGTCCCCTTCATCTGAGTTTATTTTATTTTTTATGTACTCATTGTGTGTTATTTTTATGTTTTTAGAGTATTTGTTTCTGGCTTTTTTGTAATTAGCCCAATCCACAGTATTATTAGTGAGAAGTGCTCTTTTGTAAAATGTGTCTCTTTCGTGCTGCATTGTCCTTAGTTCCTTTGTGTACCATTTATTATTGTTTCCTTTAGTTACGGTCTGTTCTGGAACTATTTCATCGATATATTTTTTTAGGGTTAATATCATCTGTTCAGATTTTTTATTATATTCCGTTTGATTTATTTCGTTCCAATTTGTAGTCTGTAAGACCCGAATAAAATTTTCTTTGTTGTATTTTTTGTAATTTTTGAATGTGATTATTTGTGTTTCTTTATTGCGGTTATCTTTTTCTCTTTTATTTGTTCAAATTTGTATAATATTGTGGTAAGTAATTTTTGGATTATCTAATACATTCACATTTAAATTGAATTTATTTGAGATAACCAGGACAATTAATGTTTTGGAAGTATCAGTAATTCGTGTAAAATCCGTAACTAATTGTTTCATCCTTGCAGCTTGAATTATAGATTTTAGTCTTTCTCACGGCGCTATCGACACAAAAATCTGCGACGAGTAGCACCGTGAGATTTAACCGCCATCACCGTCTCCCTCCCACCGCGTCATCTCGCTCTGTCATCTTTATTCATTCTAGTGGTCAGAGTGGTCTGGGGAAACATGCTCATCCACAGACCACCCGTCGTCACATATACAAAAATATCGGGAATCGGGCCTGTGTGCGAACAGTGAAGCAACATTTATTTTCCACACGACCCGATTCCCTTACAAGTTACGATTATTCACAAAATACAAAAATGGGCGGCAAAGCGTCCGATACAGTCATTATGCAATTTATGCACTGCATGTCGTCCACTCCCGTGCAAACTTTTACATCGTGCTGTTTCGCACATTTAGGGCAGGATTTTAGATTTCTGCATTTTTTGTTAGCGGCCGCAATATATATTCTTCCTCGTAGTTATCTATTTTTTTAGAAGAAATCAATCAAGCACAACAGTGGGTTTTATCAAACAGAGGCATGTTAAAAGCTTGTTTTATTTTATTTTTTACGGAAATGTTATTGTTGTCACAAAGTTTGTTTCACAAAGGTTGGTACTTTCATTGCAGAAAAATACTATAATATAATATCTAAGCGGATTTTTTTGTTATATGACGATTGTTAGGTAGGCATTGTTATATTTATGAGATTAATAATTAATAAAATTATTTTACAAGCATTATTCGAAGGGTTCAAATTGTCCGTTCATCGAGATATTAACCTTGTTTATTTATCATACTTCACAAATTGTCCTTTCATCGTGATATTAACCTTGTGTATTTATCATACTTCACAAATTGTCCCTTCATCGTGATATTAACCTTGTGTATTTATCATACTTCACAAATTGTCCTTTCATCGTGATATTAACCTTGTGTATTTATCATACTTCACAAATTGTCCCTTCAGCGTGATATTAACCTTGTGTATTTATCATACTTCACAAATTGTCCCTTCATCGTGATATAAACCTTGTATATTTATCATACTTCACAAATTGTCCCTTCAGCGTGATATTAACCTTGTGTATTTATCATACTTCACAAATTGTCCCTTCATCGTGATATAAACCTTGTGTATTTATCATACTTCACAAATTGTCCCTTCATTGTGATATTAACCTTTTGTATTTATCATACTTCACAAATTGTCCGTTCATCGTGATATTAACCTTGTGTATTTATCATACTTCACAAATTCTCCGTTCATCGTGATATTAACCTTGTGTATTTATCATACTTCACAAATTGTCCTTTCATCGTGATTATAACCTTGTGTATTTATCATACTTCACAAATTGTCCCTTCAGCGTGATATTAACCTTGTGTATTTATCATACTTCACAAATTGTCCTTTCATCGTGATATTAACCTTGTGTATTTATCATACTACACAAATTGTCCCTTCATCGTGATATTTACCTTGTGTATTTATCATACTTCACAAATTGTCCGTTCATCGTGATATTAACCTTGTGTATTTATCATACTTCACAAATTGTCCCTTCATCGTGATATTAACCTTGTGTATTTATAATACTTCACAAATTGTCCGTTCATCGTGATATTAACCTTGTGTATTTATAATTCTTCACAAATTGTCCGTTCATCGTTATAGAAACCAAAGATATCAAACTTTTCCAGCTATAATTGTACATTTTCCCAATTTTCCTTTATTTTTTTCATTTTCTTATTCTTATTTAAGTTATAATTTTTATTTAACTTACCTTCAACGTCCATGTATTTTTACAAATATGCTTTTTTCCTCTCAATAAAATGATTATTAAAATAATCGAGCAAAGTTTTTGAATTTCATTTAACTGGTTTTCTTTTACAATCTTATTGGTATTTATTATACAGTTGTTATTTTGAAGTAAAAGCTCGCGTAATTTGTGAACTTTTAAAGATGTGGATAGGGAATTTAGATGCGTATGTGTGTATGTGAGTGAATAAACAGGTATAAAAATTGATTTCTTGAAAAAAAGAAACTCCTTTTTTTTACTGCCACTAACTGATATAACTGGTATACCCACGCACTGGCCTTGCCTATGTGGGATTTTTTATTATATACACAGTACACGTAGGTTTATTTACATGTGTTATATATAAAAAAAGGTTATATCCTTTGTACCTATATCTGTGTGAATGTATGTATCAGAAAATTAATTAATAAAAAAATAAAATAAATAAGTAAAACTCATCCTTGTTATGAGATTTAACTTTTTAAAATTCAAAACCAACCGGCCATAGACTACAAAAAGTAACTTGGAAAAATTGTGGTATTTAAGTTGTAACGTCATTAGTGAGAAAACAAATATTTAAAAAACAATGGACTAGAATTCCTTATGCTTGTATCGATAATCTCTAAATTCCATTGACTTCACCCAATGCGCCCACAAGCATACCCACAATAAGTAGTCGGCACCCTTGTACATAATCGTAAATTTCGTGTTTATTTGCGAGAACTGGAATTTACATTCCAGTACCAAAACCTAATCAGCGCAGATTCAGCGTGAGATACATTTGATTATGCCGTTATTAACTGAAGCCGTAAATTGTTTCATTTAACTTGGTATAATAATGTCAAAGGAAATTCGTTGGGAAATTAATGCCATTATTTCGTTCTTTAGAAGAAAATGCACTAAAAATTTAAAAGAGGAATATGAACACTTTTGATGAAAGTTTTAAAAATCAAACCATAGAAATGATTACGTGGTTTGTCTTACGGCATGCGTTTGTGTAGATTGTAATAACATGAATTCATTCTGTGATTTGTATTGTACCCTAATTTTTACTGAAAAAAATATTTCCTTAAATTCCTGAACTAAGATAATTATAATTATAATTAGATGATTTCTATAGCGCCGTTTTTGTGAAAAATCACCTCAAGGGCTCTGTACAAATATTACTTCCTATTGTTTATCTAATTATGTACAATCAGATACATAAAAATATACTTATCTGGCAGGTCACTTCAGATGAACACAAGAGAAAATTTTATAAAATTTAAGCTTACAGATGATATGATTTTTACAGTTGCTATTTTAATCCTCCTTTTAATAATAGATTAAAGTATGATATGGATTTTTTTTTAATTTAGTGTAGAGTAATAATGAATTACAGATGAGATGTAAAAGTTTAAAGTATAGGGTATAAAAGTTTAAAGTATAAATGATTAAATTATGATATGCATTTAAAAAAAAAAATTGTGTATAGTAGTAATGAATTACATATGAAGGTTTTATTAAAATTGTACATATCTATTAATGAGCATATGTTCGCTTTTGACCCTTCCTAAATCTAGAAGCCATACATTGATCAGTTTACGCAGGACGTTTGTATTTTTCATTTTCCATGTATCGGGTATTATGTTGAACAATTTTGGTCCTAAGTATGAAAATTCTCTTTGAGCAAGGGATGTCATAGTTTTTGTTGAAACTATTGGATTACTTCTTGAGTGTCTGGTGTCGTGATAGTGGTCGATAGATGGGTAGTGGTGACGTTGTTTATGTGTGTGTAATACAATTTTTCTGATATACAGTTGTCTGACATCAAGAACTTGCATTTCTTTGAATAATTCATCACTGGTTTACCTGAAGGGTTTTTTAAGGAAGACTCTTATTAGGGATTTCTGCGCTTTTGCCAGGGGTTCCAAAATTGTATTGGCACAACCACCCCATCCCAAGGATGCATATTCGAGTAAAGAATTACACATGGCATAATATATTGATTTTAGATCTTTTACATATAGAACATTTCTAATAGTCATGAAAAGGTGAGTGAGTTTTCTTACGTTTGTGGCAGTTGAGTTGACGTGTTCTTCCCATCTCAGGAATTTATCAATAATGATTCCTAAATATTTTAAACTATTTACGCATTCTAAGTTATTGCAAGTACAGGTATTTATTTCATTGCAAAGGTGAGCAGTAATGTTTGGCATTTGTTTGGGTTTTCCCGCTTGCGTTGCACTGAAACGTATGAATTTGGTTTTATCCGTATTGAGCGTAAGAAGGTTATTGTCTAACCATTGCATAACCTTGTTTATACCAATTTCTGCTTTACTATGAACTTCGTTTCAGCTTTTGCCTTCATAAATCAAGACTGTATCATTAGCAAAGGTTACATAGGTTATTGATGTAAATATTGAACAAAATAGGCCCTAAAGTACTTCCTTGTGGTACACCAAATAAAATATTGTCTGGATCGCTTAGAGGATCATTGATATTGACTATTTGGCTTCTGCTTTCTAAGTAACTACCCAGCCATTTAAACAGTCGCCCCTGTATACCAATTATCTGTAGTTTTTTCAAAAGAATTTTATGCGAGATAGTGTCAAAAGCTTTAGCTAAATCCAGGAAGATCGCGATGCATTTAATTCCTCCATCGATATTATTGGAGATGATTTTCGTCAGTTTAGGGACAGCATTTTCGGTACCTAATCCTGGTCGGAAGCCATATTGTCTCTTAGAAAGTATGTTATTTTGTTCAAGGTAAAGGGTGAGACGGTTCTTAACAATTTTTTCAATGATTTTTGAGACCGAGTTTAGCAGAGATATTAGCCGGTAATTTTGAAACTGCGACTTATCTCCGTTTTTATGAATCAATGTAATAATTGAGTATTTTAAATGATCAGGGAATATGTCCGATTGGAAGCTTAGATTAGAAATGAACGCAATCGGAGGTGCAATGAATGATTTTATTACTTTAAGCAAATTTGTTGAGACTTTATCAGGTACACAAGCATTCGATGTATTTAGATGTTACATTTATTAGAAGATAGGTGGCACAAGAAGAGTTGGTATTTATTTGAAATATTTATAATTTCTAGGACTGGAAAATATTTATGAAAAACGTAAGATGTTTATAATAGTGTTGCGGGCTGTGGACACATATGCGGACCGATGCATGAATTTTTTAAAACTTCTTCTATAAGTTACTTCGGTAAGCACTAATCGGTAAGCCTAACTAAGCAATTTTCGTGTGCATTTCTTCTATATATGGATATGATTGTCTAAAAACATGATTTTTAACTTAAGTTCTGAATGTTGAATGTATCTCAAACGTGCAAAACGACTATCAATTAACACATAGGAATAATTTGCTACGGAGTATTGAAGAAGGGCATTATACAATATTAAATTAAGAATATTCAATAGGCCTTTACAGTAAAACGATAATATATGAATAATTTTCAAAGAAAACGCTAAAAGCAAACCAATTGTATCACACAACTGTAACTGTTAACAAGATGGGAGCTAGAATTTTTTACATAAATTTTACATAACCATTCTTCGGAAAGGTTTTACTGTTTTTCATTGCTGCGGAAATAAAGGAGAATTCAAATAACCCGAGATTTAATCTCATGAACGAACAAAAAACATAATCTATCGCCGTTGACAGTAGTATAACAATACACGATAAAAACCCTCCTTCACCAAAACAAACAATAGAATTAGAAAATGAATGCCTTAAACTTACCAACACACAAAACTATATTATTGAATACACAAAAAATACACAAATAAACCGGTAAAACGCTTTTAAATAGAACGTAAATAAGAAACGTTACAGCGTAGTTATTAAAAAAAGTGAGAAATCGGTATTAGGAATCGTCATCTGTGCATGGGTAATTAAAAAAAAAGTATACTATATTGGAGTTACTTTAGATCTCGATAGATTTTCTATAATGTTAATATCACAAAGGAAATGTTTAAAGAAAACTAAAACGTTAAGATTAATCTAAACAAGGACTAAAAAGCGTTTAAAGAAAACTAAAACGTTAAGATTAATCTAAACAAGGACTAAAAAGCGTTTAAAGAAAACTAAAACGTTAAGATTAATCTAAACAAGGACTAAAAAGCGTTTAAAGATAACTAAAACGTTAAGATTAATCTAAACAAGGACTGAAAAAACATTTAAAGAAAACTAAAACGTTAAGATTAATCTAAACAAGGACTAAAAACGTTTAAAGAAAACTAAAACGTTAAGATTAATCTAAACAAGGACTAAAAAATGCTGATAAACTTTGTGATGACTTAATAACATGATTTTATTTCCTTCCACCCAATTCTCTATTGGTTTTTAAAAAAATAACGATTTATTATCGGTAAAACCGATTAGGTTAGAAAATAATCAAAATTCTCTATCCTTTGAGGTTTTTTTCATTTATAATGTGTTTTCACTATATTTACATGACAATTTTTTTCATAATTGATTTATTTAAATATTGTTTTGATAATGTGAACATACTGAGAAGTGGTGAATAAATAATTTTCTTTACTTCATTAATTAATGTTATATTAAGATCATTCGTTCGTTTATTAATTTATTTTCATATAATTTAAAAAAAATAAAACAATAACTTTGTTTACTTCACTTTAATTTATACTTTTGCCGACCGGGTTTCGCTACTGCCGTAGCTTCTTCAGGGCAGTATACAACTAAACTATGAACTAAGATACACATGTGTTATAGAGTGACAAAAAACAGGCAAGTAACGGGTCAAGGGTGGGAGATCAGCGGATACATGAACAGGATGGGTGTGTACTTTGTTTATTGGGAATAATTTACGAATTGGACTTTTATTTAAATTTATTTGATTATTAATGAGTCTACTATTTGTGTTTTTGGCTTTCCTTATTTCTAACGCTTCTATGTTATCTAGTCGAATGCCTGTTCCATTTTAATGCAGTAAACTAGTGCCTGTATTTTTACTGAATATGTGGTCTGTTTCTAAGAGATGGTTGGCAAATTCTGAGAACCCATTATTATCAAGACATCTTAAGTGTTCTTTTACACAGATATTAACATTACGTGAAGTTTTGCCTACGTAAAATGCGGGCCAATCGTTGCATTGAAGTGAATAAATGCCCGAGTGGCCTAAACTGTCTTCTTTATCTTTTCCATTAATTAAAAATTTACCTATACTATTGCCTGTGTAAAATGCTGGATTAATATCTGACGGAAGCTTTTTAATGCTTTGTTGAGAAAAATTATTGATATTCAAGATTCTACGCCATTGGTACGGTTGATTATTATTATTTATTATATTATTATTAGAGAGGGGGATTTGTTTAATTATGGATAATTCTAGTTAAAAGTTAGCATTTGATAACGGGACCGTAACCAACCAGTGGAAAGCAGAATTTTTGTGGGAGGTGGGGTGAATAGAGGTGTTATGAATGGTTATTTCTGCATAAGTCGGTTTACGGTAAATTTTAAAATCTATTTTATTGTTTATAACTGATAACGTAAGGTCTAAAAAAATGAAAGTGGAGTTGATTCCTTTTTCAATGGTGAATTTAATTTACTTGTGGAAGGAGTTAATTAGTAGGAGGAAGGAGTTAATTTGGCGCTCCGTACCTGTTCATATACATAAAATATCGTCGACATACCTCTTCCATAATAGCACGTTATTTAGTAGAGGGGATTTACAGTTCAGAATATTATTCTCTAAGTCGTCCATGAAGACATCAGCAATGAGGGGAAATGTGGGGGCGCCCATAGCCAAGCCTTCTTTTGTCGATAAAAAAAACTGATTGAATTGAAAATAGTTCTGATTTAGACAAATATTAAAAAGGTGAGACAGATCATTGGCGAAATTTTTAGATAATATATAATTTTGTAATAATTTAGACAATATATTTTTGCTTTCTGCTACGGGGATATTAGGAAAGAGGTTAACGACATCAAATGAAACTAATTTTGCACTCTTAGGAATATGTAAGTTTTTTAGGTCATTAATCAGGGTGAAGAAATTCTTAATGGTATGTTTGGGGGAAAAGACTTTAGAATTATTAAATATATTAGTGATGTGTGATGCTATTTTGAAGTTCGGGGAATTGCAACTTGACACGACCGGCCGGATTGAGTTGTTAGTTTTATGTATTAAAAAAAAAACACATAATTTAGGGGCTTTCGGATTTTTTGTTAAGAATTTAACTTGTTGGTATGATTTGTCTTGGAAGATTGGGAATTTAGATGTTTTTATTGCACTTTTAATGTTATCGAGGAATTTAATAGTAGGATCTCTTAGTAGAATATCAAATGTATCAATCTAAAGCACATGTGTTTCTTAGTTCATTATTTAGTTGTATACTGCCCTGAAAAAGCTACGGTAGTGGCGAAACTCGGTCGGCAAAAGTATAAATAAAAGTGATGTAAATAAAGTTATTGTTTTATTTTTTAAATTATAATTTCTAATTGTTCAAGTAAATTTAATCTAAGACCTTTCTTTATATACGAAAGGGTTAAGGCTACTTGTTGTCAAGCAGGACGTGATTATTCACTAAGAAATGTACTGCGAATTTTGAAAAAGTACTTTTATTTTTATAACTTCGTACTTATTCTTTGAATCTAGTTGAAAAAGCCCTTCCCGTCTGCCCTACATAGGTAGCGTGGCAGTCGGCGTGGTCATATTTTAATTCCTATATGCCACGATGAATTAGTACCGAATAGACCTATGACCGTATATACCAGTGGTCGGCAAACTGCGGCTCACAAGCCGTATGCGGTTTTTTGGCCCCTTGAGTGCGGCTCAGCCATAAATGCCCGTGACCGACACCCTGTTTGTCCGGCCGGTTGCCCCCACGGATCGTGGAATAGAAAGAGATATGCCTTGTAGCATTTTTACAATGGGATCCAATTTCGCTTTTTCAACAAAGTAAAGTTAGCCTCTCAGAAGCTGGGCGTATTGTACAGAGCCCGCAGATACTTTAATAGTACACAACTGCTGACCCTGTACAAATCGCAAGTGTGCCCCATTGTAGAATTTGGCAGCCACCTCTGGTCGGGAGTCCCAAAATATCTGAAAAAAAACCTTGACTCTGTGCAGAAACGGGCGGTCCGTTTGATAGATTCACCTATCTTAACAAATGGGTTGCAATCTTTGGAGCACAGACGTCGGGTGGGAATGCTGTCCTTGTTCTACCGGTATTTTAATGGAAGATGCTCCGAGGAACTAGCGTCATTGATTCCCTCGGCACCGGTGCATAGTCGGAAACACGCCAAACGCGCGCCCAACATTTGCACACGATTGACATTTGTCACATGAGAACGGGTCGCTTCTACGACTCGTTCTTGTGTTGAACAGCTCGGCTGTGGAATGATCTGCGGCCTCTGTGTTTCCTCCATCCTATAACATGGGTCTCTTCAAGACCTAAGTTCACTCCTTCCTATCCTCTAAAAGATCCTCCACACAGCATCCCCAAAGATGATATAGGCCTTGAGGGAAATTATTTCCTCCTTGGTCTCCTGTGTGGAGTTACTGTAAAAAAAAAAATAATAATAATTACCAAATGTCAATACGTTAGCCCCTGTCATAACCTTTATTAAAATTAAAATTAATACTACTGTACCGGAATTAAATATTTCTTCCTTTGTATGTTGACATTGGCAACTTTTAGATCCAATTACTGGATTTAAAAAAAATACAAATAATGAGCTCTAAATTTGAATGTCTTTGTGGTGATGTGGAAATATTGGAGAAATAGAAAGGTGAACTTATTTCACAGCATAAGTGGTCTGCTTTGAAAGACCTGGAGAAGGAAAGCATGATGATTTTTAACTCCGGGAATAGTATTCCTGAATCATATGATTATTTGAAAAAACTAGCGTTTGCTGTTCTTTCCCCTTTTGGTTCTATATATTCTCGCCAACAATCTTTTTTGAGCATGAATCTTATCAGGAGTAGAATGAGAAATCGTACAATTGATGAGAATCTGGAATCGTGCCTAAAATTAATAACAAATACACACAAACCTGACTTATCCAAACTTTCCAAGGAGATGCAAAGCCATTGTTCCATCATTAACGGCCGTTCTTCCCAACCTTACTGAGCAACTGATGAGCCGAAATTTTGCCTCAGCACTGTTCAAACGCACAAATTCGCCTTTCTCAACGAAATTCTCAATCAAACTTGCGATCATCTTAAGTTATCGATTTTTGTGGATTAAAATTCTCCTCAGTAAAAGACTAGTTATACAAAGTGTCAACAGAGCGTCAAATGACAGCGTAAACGTCAAATGTCATAGATATCTATGGTCAAACGTCATTCGTTTCGCGAACTATTTTTTGTATCTATTGTGTATTAACAATTTTGAATATGAAGAGCGAAAATGAAGATAGTTTTAATGTAACACCAATAGCGGGTATGGACACTGAATATGAAGACATCGACGATGAAAATATTATTAACAATTGTTGATTGAAAATTGAAAGAACGCACGAAAGACAAACGTCAAAAAAGTCTACTTCCGTTTTCGCGGCATTTTAGTAAAAGTCAAGCTAACACTTTATTTTTAACATATACGTTTTTAAATATAAAATTTTCGTTTTTATATTACAATATTTAAGACAAATAATATGTATTCATAATAAATAGAAAATTAACTCGTCTATGTTAATTTAACATTGAAAGTTTTTACTTTGATGTCATTTTATTGACTATGAACGTGTGGGGGTACAATTATATTTTCCATAGAAGTGGGCGAGTCCTTCATAGACAATTTAGGAAGTTCAAAGATAAAAAAATGTTTGGAGACAGTCAAATAGAGCGAATACTTAACAAAACACTTGGCTGATCGGTGGCTCAGATTGATCATTCGAAAAGTTGAGGAGAACGGCTGTAAGTGTTTGTTAGTCATTGTCATGGTTTAATTTTATGGATACATTAGAATAATTTTAGAATTAATTTTTTTATCAATAAATAAGATCATTATTATTGATAAAAAAATAATTGAATAAAACTTGATATCATTAAGTATGATATCAAGTTTTATTCAACGTAGTACCTATAGTTTAATTATGACTTAAAACTTTAATTAAAGTTAATTAAGTTAATAAACAGTGTATTACCAACATAGTTTTAAGTTTAAAAAATTTGGCTCTCAAAGGAAATCTCAATAGTTGTACCGTTGATAATTGGTTCTGTTGACTAACGAGTTTGCCGAAGTAGACGTATGAGAACCTTCGCCTGTCAGCTTAATTTTTTGTTCTTCGTTAAAGTTATACAATTATGATAATTTATTGGTTTTCGTTTACATCCTGAAAATAAGAAATTGATGACTTAGGGAAGATTTATGAAGATTCGTGGATAGCACGAGTCACAAGCGAGCAGGTGCTAAGGGAACTAGTCATAGAGTGGAAGTTCCTGAATAATATATCAAGAAGAGATGAATGGTATACCCCGGACAAATGCTTTGGAGCGATAAGTAATATATATCTATGTATACCTTCCGACATTGATTGCTGTAATATATCGCCACGTATCTTCGGGTCATTCTCCACCTCGGGGACGTGTTCGTTCAGGGCTCGGTCGTGTAATAATAATAATAATAATAATAATAATAATAATAATAATAATAATAATAATGTAATAATAATAATAATAATAATAATAATAATAATAATAATAATAATAATAATAATAAATAATAATAATAATAATAATAATAATAATAATAATAATAATAATAATAATAATAATAATAATAATAATAATAATAATAATAATAATAATAATAATAATAATAATAATAATAATAATAATGATAATGATGATGATAATAATAATAATAATAGTAATCATAATAATAATAATAATAATAATAATAATAACAATAATAACAATAATAACAATAATAATAATAATAATAATAATTATTATAATAATAATAATAATAATAATAATAATAGTTTTTATTTCAGCTGAACAAAGCGGTGAGTCTGTCTGCCATATAAAAAAATAAACATCTAAATACATTACATGATGTGGAAATGGAATATAAAAATTGAAATAAAAATAAACAGGTGAATATATTTAGCACTTCTATTGTGGCTTCAGGGAAATTCTCCAAATATGATGTAGGGGCGCACCCTGCCACTGGGCAATGGCCTGAACAAAAGTATTTTGACGTATTTTTTTTTGACGGCCTCTATGGTCGAGGGGTAAGGCTCTCGACTACGAATCTGAAGGTCACGGGTACAAATCCCGGCGTGCGCAAGTAAATTTTATTTAATTGATTTGTGTTGTTTCACAATTAATTAATTAAAAATAATATATGGTATATTTGCGTACGTTCCAGAGTGGAAGGTACTCTCAGTATCGCCCTGTCAGAATTGAAACGTTACTTGAAATGGCTTTTAGCCGTGTTTGGTGACCAGATCTGAATAGCCAGGTATTTTCCTACCTTCCTCCTCACTTTCTCCTTCCCCTCCCCAATAGCATCAGCCTCACAACATTCCCCAATTGGGGATGACATAGTCTCACTCGCTCCAGATGGTAGGGAGCAGTTGGGACTCTTGTGCGGTATTCACATTAAAAAAAACCAATCTCCGGTGACGCTGACTCATTCTGGCTACTCTGTGGCGCATCAAATCAGCGAATCCATACACCCTTCCCTCTGAGAACATCTGCGAGGAGCTGCATCGCCAAGAGAGGTGGAACAGCGCCCTTTAAGCGTGATTATACTGTACTCGGAGTGTGTTAATGACGCCTTGTGTGTACCTTATCCATAAATCGCTAGTGTAAAAGTTCACGCAGTATGTCTGGAATAGTTGCTTCTTTGCCGTACAGCGTATAGGAAGGAACTTTCGTGGCTGCAAAGCATTCATCGGTGAGCAGGTGTTCAGAGCGTGGGAGCTCTTACGGTCGCTAAAATTACTTCAACAGTAGGATGC
>JAHDVE020007666.1:0-34336 GCA_022606495.2 Halesus radiatus
GTAATATGGACCAACATGGAATTTTTTCGTATAAATGGGGGGTTTAATATTTATTTTTCAATCATCCATTAAACTCGCGAACCGCCCCTGGTAGGACCTATTTATTGCGCATGAAATTTTGGCAGTTCCTAATCCCAAGGCAAATTTATTTATTTCTGATGGCTGGTATAACCGATCCGTAGCCTGCGCGCCATATTCGGGTTCTGTTTGTTTGTTTTTTTTTTTTTTAATTTCATTCCAGACCTCCCTTGAGCTAACAGCTCTCCTCTAGTGTCCCTAACTTTACACCTGCAACCACTCTTCAAAAACAATCATCATTTTCCATCCCCGTCTGTATGAGAATCTAATACGGTTTACTATCGTTTGTTTTTTTTTGTCCGGTTTTTTATAGTGCGCCCTTTTGCTGATACATATTTATTCTAATTCTAGGGCTGTTGCGGTTTTCCTGGCCGCCGGTGTATCCCTCGAAACAGCGTTTGTGAAATATTGTGCGGAATTTGAAAGTACGCAGGCGCTTCTTCAAAGCTGATTGTACCCCCGGGAGGAGCCCGCAATGTTTTGTATTTACGACATGTTCATATGAACTATAAAGCTTGCCTGTTTACAAAAACATTATTTCGCACTTATGCAAACCATTTTGGCTGTATTTACAACGTGACATGTTTATATTCGCTTTCGGTGAAAATTACTACGTAACTTGAACAATAAAAAGTTTTAACCTCTAAAATTGACACAAAATTTTAATTAATATGCGCGGCTTTAATTTAATATACGTTTTTAAATCTACGTATATTTATTTTTACCTACCCATTTTACCCGTTATGTCGTTCATAATTTCTCGACTCTTTCGATATCATTATTGGCTAGAATCTCTAGTCTTTGAAAAGAGTTAACGCTCCATTCCTACACCGGTGTGTTTGTAAAAAAGTTTTGGTACATCGCGCGTCCGACCGCTTCAAAATGTTGGAAGATTCGGTACCAAGGAGACTCTTGACCGTTGTGCAATTAATCACAGTATGATGTGCAATTATATTATACACTGCGGTACAAGTGAATTTTTATCAAATGCTACCACATAAATCAAACGGTCGAGTAATAAAATATTTCCCGGGTGCGGAAAGGCTGTGCCACTTAGGCTTTCTAAACCATGTCAGCAGGTTTTATCAAAAGTGCATCTGCAGTCGTATATTGAAAACCCGACAATAATCTGAGAATGTTTTGTTCCGACGATTTCATTACTTGCTTCCCGGTTCTCTTCCTTGTATTCCTTATATCTCATTACGCCCCTTCTCAATAGCGCGAACATTATTGGATTCCCTCTGGTGTTTGAATTCTCGCGTATCAATCAATCGCCAAGAATGCTTTCTACTATTCGCAGGGGTAGATCCTCTTCCAACACAGACCCTCTAAATCGATCCTGAAGTAGACCAAAACCATCTAGCTACGGGGCACTTTGTAGAATGAAAAATAGTCTTACATATTGCTAAAAATACAAATTGACCAATTGGATTGACCTTTATTGAAAATAGAAATTGACAGGTGTCGGTAAACAGCATTAGAAATCTTTTTCGGGCAAATCCTGTATTTGAATTTACCAAATACTTTCCAGTCGACAAAATTGAAACCTTTTGTGAAATGGGTTGCTTAGGGCATGGCTTACGTTGGCATTTCCTTGTTTAAATAACCGAACCTTAGGCTTAGACGTTTATTATGTGAAAATAAGGATTTCTCTCCTATTTTAGGTACAATTCATTCCTTCAATATTATAGCATTTGTTTTTGTATCGGGTAACTGTACATATTATGCTAACATAAACGAATTCTAAATTTTTCACTCTGATCCTGCCAAATTTCAAACACTACTTCATCAAGGATTGGTGGCCTTCGCTATTTTATTTAATTCGACGATGAGCTGACAACTCTTTTGAAATATTTTATTTTGTTTTTTGTTTATGTGATGGATACCGCACAAGAGTACAAACTGCTCTGAGCCAGTACTATGACACCTCAATTTTTTCGGAAGAAAGTGAGGAAGAAGATGGTTGGGATGTAGGCACCTGGCTTCACATAGATATGGTCAATAATCGTAGATAAAGACATTTAAAGCAACATTTAAATTTTGAATGATAGTCTCCCACCTCTGTATTTAATTTTTTCCAATTCCTCATGTAAAAAACTACCTTGTGAGAGTCTACTTCTCTTTTAATTTTTATTTCATGAGTCTCGATCAAGCGCATCCCGACTCTAAATCGACTTAGCGCAGCAATCTAAAAGCGGCGAACCAGTTCTTTCAGCGAAATTTCCGAACTTGGGTCAAAGAACTTCCGAGTGCAGGCGAACGAAAAAAAGCAACTCACATAAGTTGGATAAAGCTCCGTATCGCCAGCTTTCGTCGCGAGTCGCTCATGACGTACCCCCGGGCCGTCAAATCCCCAAGCCTGCATTTTCCCACAGTGATCAGCCAAGCGGGCCACGACTCTCCGCCAACTTTAGGGTAAGACTAAACTGCTTCTGTCGATCACGATTAGCTATTAGCGATTTCATCCACTTTGCCATTGTCTGCGGAGCGCTCCTAATCTTTCAGCTCCATTCTTTGTAATGCTGCTTCAAGACATGAATTTCATTGTAAGCTCGGACCGACGGAAACGCTTGTAATTCATATTCAAATGTTATGTCTTTAATTCTATTTTTATCAGAGATTTTCAAGTTACATAATTTTTTACTGAAAATTGTGATGACACGTGTCGGTAGCGATAGCTGGAATGCACCGATATCTTTTCAAATAATGAGATCCTCAAGTAGTGTACAGATTATTATATGTCTGGTAGTTTAAACAAGTGTCTCAGCCTGTATACAATGGTCTGCGAACGTAAGCCACCCATATTTTGGAAAAAGAAACTTTATAGGATAATCGTTTTAATTTTAGGACAATGTTTATTTTTATTTTTTAAATATGTATTTTCTTTATGTTATTGTTTTATACGTCCATCTGGGCTTTTATATGAACTTTTAGAATAGTATATAATGAGCTATCAAAAATTAAGTACGTCGCAATTTTAAATTTTAGAGTAACGTCCAATTTTTTAAAACGTTTAACAGTAACATAAAATAGAAAATTAAAACAGTATTGTAACACAAATCATTAATGCTTAATTATCCGAGCTACAACAATTAAAAGTAGAATTCATAGATGACGATTTATTTCCCGAATGGAGTCAGCAAATATAACCACAATACCTTCAAACTTGTTGCCCAGCTCATGCATCCTATTGGTTAGTGATTGTGACTGATAGTTGGTTGAGTACGTGTTGCAGAAAAATGTTACAATTTGTCTTTTGTTTCTCGTCGGTACATATAATTTAATAGCGGCGACGATGACAGGGCTGTCAATAAGGTGATTAATGATTCTAAATAATACGGCTAAGTCTGAAATATAGGAATCAGTCTTTAAAAGAATAATAAATCGGCACTCTTGAAAAATGATAAAAAAAAATCTAATCTAACCTAACCTAGTTAACCAAGTTTTTTTTTCATGAATTATCACTTTTCAAAATTGTGCCGATTTATCACTGCTTAATTGTCCCGTTACCGAGTATACTTATTGATTCCGTCGTTTCTCGGAGCAGAGGATCTATATAAATTATGTTTTAACTAGTATCAAATTAAGCATTAAATTACGAATTTACATTTGGTGATAATAATATAATTTAATCATCTCCGTTGGGTGCAACGGGCGAACCGCTAGTATAAATTATTATTAATCACTGGTGCTGATCAATCTTGCCAAATGATTTTTTTTAATGTTTCCCGCCTCCCAAATTGAAATTTGAAATGCGATAGTTTTATTTGATTTGTACTTGTGTATATTCCATTAATTTTAAGCAAGAGTGCGACACGAGGTTGCCCGGTAATTTTCTCCCTTTCCGCGACACACATAATCTAATCGGAACGCCACCACTTCCGCCGCATTCAATACTACAAATTTAGTTAGGAATTTCAGCCTTTAAAAGTTGTTACGGGCGGTGCACGACTTGGTGTACGAGTATAGCGTGTAGGCACCGGTACAGGCCTTACTTAACCGCGACTCGCGCCGCTTCCCCGTGATCTCTACATTCCATACCCGAATAAACTTGAAACTTTTGCTCTGGATTTTTTCTCCATCCATTCCCCTATGTACCTCAGTTGTGCTCCTCTCGAAGGGCGGATTTATGATACAAGTTTAGTACGGTATGTGGCATTAATTGGCGGGCGTCCAGGGCTTCTTCTAGTTCTCGACTTAGTTTTCAAAATCGTCATAAAAAAAACTGTCTTTTTACGTTTATGCGCGAACGTGACATACTACCGTAGATTAACATTCAGCCCTCGGAAGAAACCTTCCCCTGTACGAACACATAAAAACTTCTCAATTTCACTTCAATTTGATATATCTGCATTATGTCGTAGTAAATGCTTTTGAGCTTCTTGTCTTCACCCGCTTGAAATATTTAGTAGGAATTCGTGGACATTTTCGAGAATCTTTGTATAATTCAGAATGGGTTCATATGAAACCACCGCGCATCCTTCCTTATTCATAAAGGTTAGCTTGTTAAATTCATATCGTAATTCGTTTTTATCACGCATATATCATCACTCTGTGCTATTTCTATCGATTGTCACGTTTTGAAAGGAATCTGTTTTCCGTTGTTTCCGCGATATCTCTTTTCGTTTAAATCTGCGGGTTACATCTTGATAAGACGGAGATATATCATGGCGCATTATCCATCATCTCTTTCTAGCGACATGCTGTGATGGGATTTTAAAGTCACGTCTCTGATATGATAGCTCACATATGAATCACATTAGCAGAAGAAATTGGATGGTGATAAAAGCTATATTCCCTGGCAGACCTGATATTCAGATCCAACCACTGAAAATGGCTATTAAAATCATATGTTGAACCGTGCTTTTTTGTTAAGATTCTGGATCAGAGATGGAGCAATCCTTTTTTTTTCAATTAGTATTCATTGTTATTACTTATAATATAACGGAATCTATAATTTAGAACAGATCACATTTCTGATTTGTATTTAAGTTTTGATTTTTAAATTGTAAAGCCATTGGTCAAAAATACTAACAATTAAAATTATCACTAATTATGAATAATTGTTTTTTTGTTTTTATTTTGTTAATTCATCATTAAAAAACAATAAAATTACACGAACAAAAAAATTATACTAAAAAAAACCGCACGAGAATAATCATCAAAATGGCTGATGTGTTTGCTAAGCTGTGTAGAGTTGGGATAGACAGGCGTGGGTCACTCGAATATACCTATTAATACCGGTGTATAAAAAAAATCGCTAAGCCCCTGTGACGAATAATGATTTTTTCATCGATTTATTTTCTATTCTCGTCCTCATTGCACTCATATTGATGCTTAGATCCATCTATCTACATGTAATAATTTAGTAAATTATAATAATAAAATTCTAATTTCATATTATTGTTCAACAGATAATTTAACAGAATTACTAAGAAAAAGATATTTTTTCGCTCGAATAATCGCTTCTGAGAGTTATATGTTATATTGTACCCAAGCAAAAGTTGGCAGATGGCATTTTTTTATCATGAGTAATTAGTCGTGAACTTTTGCCGTTAGTTTTGGCTGGGTGACACTTTAGTTATTTTCTTCCCAAAAATGACAGCGGAAGTGATCCATTTCTAGGACTCCTCCGGAATAGAACTCTGACAGACTACGTTTTTTTTTAACTAATCTTATTTGGTGTTAACGTTCAGTACTCATTTGGTTGGGGTGACGTATTGGTTAGGTATTTGACGGTCATCGATTGGACGATTTGACACAATACTGTGGTATTCATCTACCATCGCATTGTTAAAAATATGGTTGTGTCTGAGAGGGAAAATAAATAATTTTACACCCTCTATAGTGCTGCTTTGAACGATTTCTCAGTTCGGTAATGTAAATTATGGCAACCGTCGTGTAGGGAATGCGTGTTTTTTTTCTCAATATCATATTAATGTGCAAGAACATCAACTTTTTCAGTCTGTCTGGCTATAATAAAAACTTACCACGTTTATAGCCCCCCCCCCCCTCTTCGTCACCCCCAGTTCAGTGTATTTCACTAGACCAAATAGCAATTTTCGTTTCCACCTTTCCTTGGGCCTATTTGACATTCAGCCTAATCTGGGATTTGGGATTAGGATGGTGCTCACCTCCCCTTTACCTTTCATCCTTCCTCTGCGTATGAACGACTGATTTATTGGGACTGAAAAAAGCGTGCCCCGCGGTTACGGTCGTAGGTTTTCATAAATGTAGGAAAATCTCATCCTGAACAGAAGCTATACTCCGGCTTTCAAATGACTAATCTTTATTAATGCCTTCACCCAAAAGTAAAGCAAATAAAGGCTTTTATTGTTTGAATCGCTTCTAAGTTAATGCCTTCCATTAAAATTCTGCACAGGCAATATGAAAGAAAGGAATAAATATTTTCTCTAAGCTAAACTAATCGTTGTTTTAAGAATAACTTTTTATCCCTGTGCTCTTCCAGATTTTCAACGTTTATTCAAATATTGAATTTCCCACTGAAAAGAATGTTGATATCGAGTATAACGAGATATTTAGCCACACGATTCCCTCAAGCCCTTTCCCATTTGCTCATTTTGTGTTCAAATAGACAAGAGAATTGTTATGTTAAAATCAAGTGCACTACACAACGTTGGGGGATGAGTAATATCGGCGCCAGCGGCCGCTGGGGGTATCTGAGGTAGGATAGGTAGCTCACGTGAGTAGAGGCAAGCGGGAAACGATTTATCATTTAAAACTGCCTCACCTTTGTATCTCCAACTGGAACGGCGGAAGCGAAACAGAATTGCCCCCGGCACGAGCTCCTACGCAATAGATTTTGAAATGTCATTACAATACGCTGAGCATTGTTCAGGGTTCGGGGCCCCCGGGCGCCTAAGAAGTCAGCTACTGTAACAAGGGACCTCGCCTCCGCTCCCCACAGAATTAAAATAAATTAAACAGGTTATTTAAAGCCCACTTTTGACTGAGCGATCCTTGGTCCACCCCACTGTTCACAATTTATCCCCAGCGCCTTCTCAAGGTACAGCTCGACACATTTCCACCCCGAACTTTCACAGTTGGTATCACTTATATATTGATATAATACTGAAAAGAAACTGACGTGAAAGCATTTCATTGTATCTTTTGGAAAGATGAATTCGGCTTTTTGTTTCTTGTTTTATTAGCTTCGCAGGATACAGGTGTATATTTTACGTTCTTTTAAAACCGGAATGCCTTACGTACAAGTTCATGCCAATGATGATTATTTTTGTTGTTCGTTATAAAATTTTCACATTTACCGTTATCATTTTTTTTATGACGATACACCTGCGCTATAAGTTTTATTGCTGTTGGAATTTCTTCTGAAAGGTATAAATTGTTTTATTATTATCTGGAAAGCCACCTGAAATAGAATTTATTCTCTTGTTGGTTGCATTATTTGACCCCTCTTTCCAGTGTTCGACATTTTTATAACCCCGAACTCTACCTTAATTAATTAAATGAAAAAAACGTGAGATAAATTAATTGAAAATACATCTGTCGTTGGCAGAAGTGACACGCGTTCCTCCGGTGACATATCAAAGTCCTTTTCGCGTGTTAACGCCCGTTCACGTTACTCGAACGTAAAAGATTTTTCGGTAAATAAACTCCACTAACGCATAAAGCAAACAGAATCTACGGGATCAGAATTCCAGCTACACGAGAATTAAAGACTTAACCGGGTGCTCGCACGGATCCCCCAGCATCGATAACCCAAACAGATTCATTGGAGACATTGTGTTCCGCGCTTCGTTTCAATTAAAATGTTTTTCAATGTTTTCGTAAGCCTCTATTTATTCCGTGAAAATTGAGAAAATACTTGTGAACTGAATATTACCATTTTAAAAATGAAAACTTTTAAAACTTATTTCCGTTTTTATTCACGCGCAACACTGACTCGAATCTACATAACTTATCTTGTCAGATATAAAAAGCTTTCAATAACAATTCTTATTTGAAACATCTATTGGCCAAACTAAAGTAAAGTTCCGACACGCGTGTTTCGAAATTGAAATGTTGAACTTTTGCATTGGCAGGTTACTTTCCCATCTAGTTTTATGATCCCTCGCTACGAAGATGTTATTCGATGCCCCTTGTTGGAGAAAGCCTAACTTCTCTTATTTATTGGGAGAAAGTTCCACTACCTCTACTATCACTTTTCATGATTTCTTGCCTCCTTATTTTCCCATTTCTTTCGTATTTTATGATGTACTTGTTGCGCTATTCCTTAAATCTTCAATGAAGTTGAGACAAAATTCACAGAATTTAAGGTTATTTTAGACAATCAGTTTTTATGGCGTTATTATTGCCACGTGGTATTTCGTTATTGCGTGCCGACCTGAAAATATTAAAAACATCCCTTTTATTTATAAAAGTTGCATCCTGTTCCTATGTTTAGGTCCATATTTCAAAATTAATGCTATTTGTGCTTAATTTGTTAACCTCCTTATCGCAATCTTGCAACCGGACTACCGTATGTAAAAAAAATGCATTTAGCATTTCAATTTAACTCTACAATATAAATAAACAACGTATTGTGTTCTATGTTTATCATTTGTCCTATACTTAACATTATTATTATTTACTATCCTGTATATTTCTGATGAGGAAAGCACCGCTTTCGAAACATGTTGATATGTATATATATATATGTATTAATAAAGTGGTGATTACAAAGTAATTTTTAATTCGTTTATTCTTAATGACGCCACAAAGTGAATACCAATCTTTTGAAGAAGTTACAATATATATATATTGAATAAAAAATTCCGTCATTTGAGAGATACGTTAATTTATTTGAACCATTTAAACGTAATATAATATTGACGACTTTAAAGTAAATTTATGTCAAAATAAATCAATTCAATTGAGAAGTTTTGCATTACAAACTTCATATAAAATCTCAAAACGCGCCGAAGGGGAAATTTCCCACCCTGCGAAATAAGTTTTGACAGATAGTCAACAATGCCTTAATAATGTGTTAAAATTCTATTGTGACTTGTATGATCAGTATTAAATATTCGTTTATATTCATTGTATCTATTCATGCTTTCAGGGGATGATAAATAATTGTGTGCCTAACTTCTTCCGTGTGCTTTCCTTCGCCCTGCCAATTACCCATTGTTAGGCACTCCCCGAGTCACCCTTTCACCCCCCTGTTGCTCTGTATTAGGGATGTTACAAATATTTGCATTCACATTCGCGAATTATACGCAATTTTCATATATTCGTTTTCACATTTCTACTTGTGAATATTCTGACAACGAACATGGAATAAAATAAACTAAATTAGTCACTTGAAATAATATCTATAGTAGAATAGTACATGATATGTAAATAATAATAATAAATTCATTTGAATATTTTATTTTATTCCAAACATTTTTTTTTTAAATATATCCGCATAATCAAAATCTTATTAAATAGATATATTACGTACTTGTGTTTTCCATTTTGAAAATATTCTATCAAAATAAACCTTATTCCTTTGAATATATAATCTATGGTTAACCAGAGTGGTATATCTATGGGCTAACCTCAATACAACATGGCAGATTCAATGTTTTTCATGCTAATTTTAAAACGTTATTGCAACAGTTTTACATATTGGATTTCTTTCGATATTATATATTCCGCACTGATAAGAACAAACTGTACATTATAGCTAGAATCCTTCCACGAAAGACACTACACACCTGTCATTCTGTGAACGATGATTGGTTAAATTATCAATATTTGAATAGGTATACTATATTTGACTATGCAAATATCGATAATTTAGAAAAATGTCACGCTAACGCTTTCACTGAATTACAGGTCTGTAGGTGTCCTTCGCGTAAGAATAATGTCGCCAAGTAGCTAATGATACTAGCTGTCATCCGAAAGAATCGGAACCGCAGTTTTGTCTTTAACTTTAAGGATAAGGATATTTCCTTATCCTTAAATAGAAGCGGAATCACCTTCGTGAGCTAATTTTCGCATTCGCGTTTGGCATTCGTAACATCCCTACTCTATTTTCGCACTATTGTATACAAGAGCTAAGATTCTGAGCTATGTAAGACGTGGATAGATGATGTACAATAGACGCACGTTCCTAGTAGGTGTGCTGTGTTCGCACATAAACTGTCTGATCACAATGCGATATCAGGCTCACAGGGGGGCGCTATAAATCTTCATACACAAGTACTTTTATATTCTTATTGTTTTAGTTGAAAAAATTAGAACGCGTCTGCCAAGCCTGTTCTTATTCCACATACAATAACAAGCTTTTTTTACAACAACCGAATACGTGAAAGGCTTACCAGTTGTGCGAATATGTACTTGTTTCTATTTATATTTATAGTTCGTACAACGGTACTCGTACCTCCTCCTATATGTCGTTATAGGAGAAGGTACGAGTCATCGTCCCTCAATCAACCTATATATCATCGTTCTATTAGAAAATCCCTGATGCAGGCCATACGGCCAGACGGCCTTCATGGTCGAGGGGTAAGGCTCTCGACTACGAACTGAAGTGTGGGTTCTCAAATCCGGTTTTTGCAATTCTATTTTAATTGATTTGTGCTTGTTTCACACCAAACGATAACAAATAGCATAAATAAAATACACATTTTAATTTTATTCCGGATTCAGTCCGTGGCGGCTATCTTCAGACTAGTACAATTAACTCTTGAACTATATATATAAAATTGTATCAAAACCATAGTTTAAGCGTTAGTTAGACCAGTCTAAAGATAGCCGTCACAGGCTGAAACCAGTTACGGTCAAAAATAAAAGTGGAATTAAGTTAAAAAGTGTCTTCAATTTAATCATTATAATGGAATTTCACCATGTATTAACAGCTGCAAAAATAGAAATATAAAAAAAAAACATATTTATCAATTTATATGTCAATTTAAACAGTTTACTAAAAAAAAGTGCTCCAAATGTGATGGCCACCCACTGTACATGCTGATATTGGCATGTGGTAGAATATAGCGAAGGATTCGTATTATACCTTATTGAAATTATTATTATTAATTTGTTAATAAAATAATAAAGTAACGGTTTTTTTTTTAATTTTTTATGCAAAAGAGTTCCAGCTGCCCGAAGGTGGTGGGGCATGTTGGGAAAAAAGAAGGAAGCAGATGGCAAGGAGGATATTTGTGAAGTGTCTACTTGAAAATTGAAAGCTGGTCATTAAACTACGTTAGACAGTTCAAGCTACTGAGAGTGTCGACAGAACTGTGGTAGAGTAACCATGATCTATATTAGTTGATACTTTAATAGTTTCGATATCATATCAAATGAGAAATATCTTGGGCTGGGCATTGATAAATACTTTATCCCTTAAACAAACAACATTATCCCTTTCTCACCCAGAGTAATTTAAAAAATACACGAACTTTGAGAATTATTTACAAAGTAATTACTAACCCTATTCATTTGCGTCTTTTTTTAAATGATTTAGTGATCTTTCCCTATCATTTTTTTTTCTTTGGGATGGATGCGCTGCTTACACACTTTATATCATAAACAAAAACCGATGTTCGCTCCTTTTGGAATTCTGTGATTCGACTTCTCTACTATCGTAAAACACACAATATATTTATTTTTATTTCAATTGTTTTATAATTTTTATTTTAAGAATAATGTATATTCTTAAATATTACAAGCAAATTCTAAACAAAAAGTGTATATTATATATGTTTTTATCGTCCCAAAGTTTCTCAATGTATATGTAAATAAAAAAAGTTTATAAGGTTATAAAAATGTTTCATTTGTCTACATACTAATTAATTATTTACTAGTCAGAGCCACAGTAAATTTAAAATGACATTGAATATTTCCTAAACAATAAGTAAAAAAAAAAATTAAATATATCAAAAATTTGCTAATAATTCCACTACACACAATCCAAAGTAAAATATCTACTTAATAAACAACTAGATTTGTCTAACACCCCCATTTTTTAAATATTTCCATTACCTCCGCCCACTTTCACCCCTCCCTCTGAAGCTCTTCCTTTCTTGCCTCCCAGCTAAGTTGATGTTCTGTATCTCTCTTCTAATTTTCTATTAAATACCATGTATTTCTGTATAATGTTTAATGTATTTTTATTCACCCCTGAGGAAGGTTCAGGTTGAATCGAAACCGGTTGGATGAAAAAATAATAAAGTGGAATTAAAACAAAGTTATTTTATTTTTTTACAATCCAATAGCATTTGCCTTCCAGGCGAAACTAAAAAAAGAAAAAGTTGTAGGAAAATTTAAAAAAAAATATTCTTTCAAACCAAAAACATTGAAACTAAAAACAAGTAAGTTGTTTGTTATAATTTTAACCTTTTGAGACCTCTGTGAATAAAAATAAATCCTCTATACAACGTATCTATTAACCTCTCAAAGTCTTCATTGCCTTCACGTACAAATATTTTAAATGAAGTATAATAACAGTGTTAAAGTCTGTGATTTATGAATAGACAGGACTCATTACGGAGTCTAGACTGAAAAATCTTCTATTAACTATTCATGAAAAGTAACGAACTCCGAGATATCCATTTACTTTTTATGTCATATCTTTTGCTAACGTCAAAGTTACTTTTATGCTTCGTTCTAAATTATGCATTTACTCTATAAAAATCTTTCGAACGTAAATTGTTAAACGTAATGAGGTTTTGAAGCGAACGTTGCCAAAATAATACATTTTCCAATTTGTTAGTCCGTTATATCGTAGGCAGAGAGATACTACGAATGTTACACCCTATTTGCTTCATTTGCTTTCATGCATCATCTAACGTGAACGCTTCTAAGTTTTTTTTTCTCTTAGTGAATGAAAATATTTTGCATATTTTACTGAGTAATCTTTTTCTTTTCTTTTTTTTCATCCCATTATTTTAGGTACCTATTGTTATTTTTTTGTTTGTATTATTATCACTTATGGAACGTCTTGCATTGTACTACCCCTGCATTCTATATGAACTAAAGAACTACTATTATTATTATTATTAGTACATGGTTTTGTTTTATTTTTATTTTATTTATTTTTTGGAAAAATAATAGCAAATCCTTAATATAAATATATTCAATAAAAACAATAAATCATGCCAAATATTAATTTTCCACTGCTGATTATAAATACCATGAGTAAAGTGTGACAATATACAGTTTTACATAAGTTAGCTCAAACTATGTCAGTCGGGGGAGGGGAGGGAGGAGGGGAAGATAGGAGTGGGATAAAGGTACAAAGGACGAGAGTCGATGGAAAGGTGGTTTAAGTTATATAGTTTGAGAGCGGTCGTGTAATGGATTTTAATTTAATATAACGTATAGTCGAATGAGTATCTCGTAGATCTGTAGATAAAAGAGTTTTGTTTGGAATAGGTTTTACAATGAGGGACATTAACAGTAAATGGCTGTTTACTGGTCTAATTTGGGATATGAAAAATAGGCGTTTGAGAAGATCAGGACTATCAACAAAGTTGCGTGCGATTTTAAATAACATTACGGAATCTGCTACATTTCTTCGGCAAGTTAATATCTATAAGCTAAAAAAAAAACTGTGCGGAGTCTTCATTGCTAACATCATATGGAAGTTTAGGTACCTTAAAAATCTATTTTGGACGCTTTCAATTCTGTTTATGTGCTATGTAGCGTGGGTTCCACACCTGAGATGTATATTCCAAAATACTGCGAATATAATGAGAAGTAAAGTGTTTTTAAATGCTAAGATCGTTTTATAGGAATTAAATGTAAATATGACGTATATGCAGTGGCGTGTCGTCTACCATATACAAAGCATATAAGCACTGCCTACCTAACCTTACTCACAAAAAAAAAACAAAGTAATATTAACGAGTACAAAATTTTTGCAAGAAATCAATCTTCCCTTTCAAAAATACTCGCGAAGTACCAACCTTGAAAGTAACGCCGCGCGCGCTACACCGACCTCACCACTAATCGTGTCAAAGGAAGGAACTAAGTATGCAAAATGATGTACACGTGATTTTCAAATGTTAACTCTATTCTATACTTAGTTACCATTACTGTCGCTACATGGCGCTGCTCCCCAACTCAAACACAAGAAATCTTTCTATATTGAGTTGGGTAGTTATTGTTATATAAATTTTTACTTTTTTGTTATTAGCTATTAAGATATATCTGTACTATTCAATATTTTATATGTATTTCAATTATATTTAAAAAAATCTATACATTCAAATGTGTGCGTTAAAGGAGGACTCGTTTGTGTTAGTGTCTAAAAAGCAGTGCTTTTGGGCAATGCCAGCAAATGCAGCAACAAGTGCCATCTGTCGGTACATCTATTATTTATATTAAAAGAATGATAACGTCATGTTGTTTCTCTTTCAGCGGGAAAAATACGGAAAATTTAAGTATCCAGCGCTTGTAATATTCATAAATAAATAGTTTATTAGGATATTTTATTTGGCTTAGGTAATCCTAATCAATATCGGCTATAGTCAGCAGCTTAGTCATTCATAGCAAATACTTGCACGAAGAGTGTTTTATGATTTCGATTCATTACTGTTCCAGACACTTCAGGGTCCGGTCCATAGACTATAAAAATAGGGTGCTGGTCAAGTCGTTATCGTATCCGTGATGTCTCGGGCGTCGGGCTCGCTCTGGATTTCCAAATATTGTTCCTTGCAAAAGGGAAACAATGTCGACTTTTGTAGATCCTGCTGTGGTCGGGTATCCAAAGGTGAGAAGTCAAAGGCAGTTGTAGGTTCCAGTTGAAGAGATAGCGTTGGGTTGAGCGAAGAAATGAGACTGCCTTGGAACGGGCCGTGTGCTTGTATTTATACTCCCGGGCTCTAAGCCGGGCGCGATATGCAGCGCGTCCCGAATTTGCCTGAGGCGAGGGTTTTCTGAGCTCGTGGCACGCGCTGAGTAATGCTCAGAAAATCTTAATATTCTTCATTATATTGGCAGTCTTGTATTCTTTATCTCAATCCAAATTACTTCTCTCTATCATATTTATTTATTTAGTTATTATGAAAACAAGAAAGAATATGGGGTCCCAGGCCCAGTTATAATCGGGGAATTTTTACATATAATTCTTACATCTGAACATATATTTAAATTTATTAGTTTTTAATACAAAGAGGAGTCCGGCCTATCTTCCTGCGATATTTATTATTTTATTTTATCGGCCGAACTCCGTAAAATTAACCAAAATATTGAATAAACAGTTATCCTGAGTTCTTAGCGTTGCTAAACAATCTGAGGAGGCTGGGATTGGTCCGAGCGACGACCAATCAAAACCACTCAGAGCCTTAGCAGGCGAGGGGAAATGAGGACTGGGGTAACGTCTGGTAGGGCATCGTAAATACTGCGCGGGGAGTATTTTTTAACCATTCCACAGTAGCGCTTCGTGGTGAGAGGTCCCACAAGACCCGTCCGGTATAATTACCAAACACATAAATTACACAAAAAGTCTCGACTCCAGACGCCGAGAATGAGGATGACATTTCTGGTAATGGGAAAAATGATTTAGAATAATTAATATGATTAATTTATTAACCTTTTACATTTTTTGTAATAATTGAAGCCAAAGTTCAAGTTTAACATAATTTCGTATGGTTTTAAAATTAGCATTTTTTGTTTAATTTTCCTTATGTGATTCTTAATACGGTTTGTATACTAAGTATTATTTACCAAATTGTTTAAATTTTTTGAATAATGTCAATCAATCAATCTTCAGTAATGATTCATTTCTTCAATAGATTTGTAGTTATTTTATGGCGTCACAATTAATTAATTATTTAGTATTTGTTTATTTACACTACTGTTTTTAATATATAAATATTGACATGTTTCGAAAGCGAAGCTTTCCTCATTAGGATACACAGGATACCAAACACATCAGTATACTAAAAATAATGACAAGTATAGACAAATGATAAATAGGAAAATATGAACTAAAAAGAGACAAATTACAAACATGAAATTAACAGTAAGTGATGAAAGTAGGTAATAAAAACATTTAAAAAAAAAATTATAACAAAATATTATTTAATAAATTTTTATTAGAATTTTTACATTATTTGTTTTATTATTATTAAAATAAATAAAATGAATCTAGGGTTAGTTCGTTCTTCTCGGAGTATTTTATAGGTAAATTTGTCGAATAAGCAGAAAAAGTAAATGTTTCATTGCTCTACTGTTCTATGAAATATTTACTTTTTCTGCTGATATATTTTTAATCAGAAATTAAACTTCTGAAGTTCTCGCTTTCGGAGCACAAAACAGTCCATGGGATTTCCCACTAGCATACTTGTTAGGAATGTATAAGTTTACCTCTTTCAAGATAGGTGGATTATAAATGGTTCCAGAGATGTTTAACTAGAAATATTTTTATGTACTATGTCACCGAACAAATATGTTTTAGATGAATATTCTTAACACATCTTCTCGCTATCCCATCAAAGTTTAAATTATTGTCATCAACTAGTTATAAATTAATATTAATATATAATTGGTAAATGAAACAAAGTACTAACGAGCTTTATTTATTGAACAAGAGTTCAGAGTTCGGGTTGGGAGAGGCGGAGCGGAAGAAGTGGCAGAGAATAAGGATAGTTGTTAGTGTTTGGATGGGAAAAGGGCCGAAGCAGTGGAGAAGGAGAGAGGAAGGGTGCCGAGGACACGCTAGCGAACAGGGGACAATTAGAAGTTGGCAACTTTGTAACATCTGATTGATAAATTGCTGAGTCGGCGTTCTGGGTGTCTTGTCGCTAGGGACAGGGCTACTAAAACCGTATTAAATTATTTGAATAATTTGTTCATTTGAAATGGGATACAATAATTGATTATTGGTAGTTTTCATAAATGACATTGAAATATGCTTTCCTCGTGTCTGTGGAAAATATTTTTGAAACTTGACTAAAATTCAGACGCAAAAGACAATTGAAAATTAAACAGCAGGTTTTCGCTAGGCTGTCCATTAAAAAAAATACCACAACTGATTTCCATCTGTTTCAAGCTGTCTAAAGCCAGTAAAACTATGGAATCCCATTTGGGGAATATTGTGAGGCATAAGGGAGTGGGGAAGAAAAAGAGAAGGGGAAGAGGAAACTTGGAAAGTATCTCGCTTTTTAGATCTGGTCACCAAAGACGGGCCCAGCTATTACAAGCAATGTTTCTATTCTAAATGGCGGACTTTCACCAGTGCGATTCTTGGAATATATTTCACCCTGGAACTCAAATTTTATTTATGAATTTTAGTTTTCGAACCCGTGACCTCTGGATTCGTCATCAAGAATCTTTACCGTTGGACCACGGAGGTCATCGATTAATGTCGATTGCGGAAAGACAAGAATTATTATGTCTCTTAAAGTAACGGTTTTCTTTAAGTGCTTTTGTGCAGTGAACTCTCATACAAAAGATAATAAGAAACACTTGTATTATTATTTCACTACACTTTAAACAGTGCGCTATTAAAATTCCGAGCTTAAAATTTCACCCTTTCGTATTAATACTAATTCAGTGGCGAATCCTGGATGCGTGCAGACCTTGGAAATCTCTTAGCTATCCAGGTGCGAAGCAACTTGAAAAATTGTCTAATATACCAAATTTAAACAGTATTTTGCAAGCATAGATTTTTTCTGTGACTATCGTGTTTTAAGTTGATATTAAAATTAGTTTTTTATATATATATATTTTTTTTTTCTCTTTGCTTAAATTGTGATATTTGTATTAAAAAAACCTATTTCTTAAATCTTACGATGTTACATTCATTAGCCACAGACGCTTTAATGAATCGCCATAGTAACGTGTTGGTGCAAAGATTCCTTTAGATCTAAGGGAAAAAATTGAATAGACACACATAAACTTTTTTTTATTAAAGTGGGAAATTCTTAACTCAATTGTTTAATCTCCGATCGTATTCCCTCAGATTATATAAATATTTATTAAGGATTTTACAAGTCTAGCTTCCCCATTCCACAAATATTTATATATAATTATTGGTATGTCTTCTTGTACATAGTTCTACGTGTTAACATCCAAATTTTCCAAGAGATTAGTATTGTTTTTTTGATATCATAAATGCATTTTTGTATATTTTCCGTAGTAAAGTTCACTATTCTTTCTAATATATATTTGTGATAAAAAGACATTTTCATTATTCGCTTTTAAAAAAAAACGTGTTCACAAAACCCAAAATTAGATGTTTTCGATTAATAGACAAAAAATAAAATCGTGGACAATTTTCCACCCCTATTTAAATATCCCTCCAAAACAAACCCTAGATTTAGATAACTTAAAATGTTGTTTAGTTCCGTTAAGTTAGAGAGGTTCATCGTCGCATAGTGGGGCGGTCGCACTGTGGGACAGTGGTATTAACAAGCACAACGCGAGAACGAACGAGTTCTTAAATAATTGGCTACCAACGGACTGTAGTAATTTGTTTAAAATTATAATTTCACAAGTTTGAGAATTGATTAAGACCCGTTGATAAATTTTTAAAAGAGTTCTCTACTTTTTGTAAGCCGGTTTCGGCCATTGATGACACATCTGAAAGAAAATTTATAACTTTTAACGGTATTGCAGTCGTAATAGTCACGGATAATAATATTAAAGATTATGTTTTATTTTTTTCTTTTTTATAACAAATAATGATATCCTCTCGAGGATTTCATTTACAAAATATGTAATTACATTATATTAAATCAATGTCTTTGATAAAAAATAATAATACAATTGTAAGATGAGGTGTTTTAAATGCAGTTGAGTGGTTTCGGTGTTAGTCCGTATTTGTTGTTAATATATTTTCTATTTCAGATCTCCCTATGTAACGTATCCAGTGTTTTATTTGATTTTTAAATTTATTATATAAGTTCGAGAGACAAGAGATGCGGCGCTTGAGCCTATCATATCTTTCATCAATCTGTCCAAGATAATATAAGTTGAATAAATATATCCACGGTTCCAACGAACAATGTCGGATGTGTAAATTGGTAACTTTGCGTAAGAGCTGTAGTAGTTGCAATAGTATGTTTTTCCTATTAAATAAATAGGGGTTTATGGAAAATATCAAAACCAACACTTTATTTCTTTATCTCAAAAATAATAAACGTGAAACTCTAATCACGTAGAAACGAAACTTTAAACAGCTCGTATAAGTAGATACCATTTGCACATCTGACATTATTCGTTGGGCACGTCGATACATTTGGAGCTCCAAATGACATGAGTAAAACTAACTAACTAACTAACTAACCATCAGGGGTAGGCAGAGAGGACGGACCGCCAAACAACTCGATCTTGGCATACACTTCTTGCTTCATTCACTTTCATACAACGTCTCATACATTCTCTTCAGTTATTCCGACTTCTGACATGGCCCGACTCAAGTATTTGATTCACTTGATCGTGCCACGTCTTCCTTGGACGTCCCCGGCTTCTTCTTCCATTCACATTAGCGTCATATATTCTCCTTACACTCTTTTCTTCATTCATTCGCTCTACATGCCCAAACCATCTAAGCGTCCCTTTCTTAATCTTGCTCACTACGCTTACATCAGCCTTGCATTCTTTACGAATCTCAACATTTTTCACACGATCATATATAGTAAAACTATATTGCAGTTATTATTTTTTTATTTTAATACCGACCACAGACAGTGGGGTTATGACATTACTAATCTGAGTATATTAAGAAGGTGAAGAAAGATGGGAAAGAAGATGGTTGGGATGCACTTGACTATTCAAATCTAGTCACTAAACACTGTAAATGCCATTTTAAGCAAAGTATTCATATGCAATGTTGGTCTTTCACCAGGCGTTACTGGAAGGATATACCACTCCAGAACATCCCGTAAATACACTGAACATAATCATTGAAGAAGATAATATTAACATTTCTTAAATGAAAAACTAAAACACAGAAAATATAAAGGAAAATAAAATCAATCGCATCTGGGACTCGAACCCAGGACCTCTGTCTCTCTGGGACAAGCGCTTTACCGAATAAGCTAATGAGACCAGTTCAATTTATGCCATCTTCATCGATACCACATATCAAATTCACGACTTGTCAATATTATCCTCCATTTTAAATCCCATATTATTTGTGTTTCACTTAAGATATGTTAATATTGTCTTCTTCAATGATTAAATGTTATAATGAGGTTTATAAACTTCAATAAGTTATTATAAATAAATTGAATTTTTTTGCTAGACTTGTAGAAAAGTCAATATATGTATATGTAAATCGGATAGGTATATCCGAGACCCTATCCAGATTGCAATTGTATTTGGGAAGAATTCTGTAATCAATAATAATAATAATAATAATTTAAAAAATAAAACAATAACTTTGTTTACATCACTTTTATTTATACTTAGCCGACCGGGTTTCGCTACTACCGTAGCTTCTTCAGGACAGTATACAACTAAACTATGAACTAAGATGCACATATGTTATAGATTGATACAAACAGGCGATCCACTCGGCTGCTGGTATCAATCTATAACACATGTGCATCTTAGTTCATAGTTTAGTTTTATACTGCCCTGAAGAAGCTACGGTAGTAGCGAAACCCGGTCGGCTAAAGTATAAATAAAAGTGATGTAAACAAAGTTATTGTTTTATTTTTTTAAATTATAATGTCACATCAACAAGTTACCGCTTCATATGAAAATATAGGAAAAAATAAATAATAATAATATTTGGATTGCTTAAATATCTCCATTTTCGTGGGAAAATCACCCCAAGGGCGATTTTTAATTATCATAAAGATAGCAGCCACGAGGTTTAAAACTTCAATAAGTTATTAAAAATAAATTAAAAACACTAAACATACATTGTTATGTATTTATTAAATGTCAAATGACGAATTTAATAATATTTATATGGAAAGATGAAACATTGTGTAAATTTCGTATTTTATATGGAGACATGAAACATTATGTAAATTTCGTAATTTTATCGGAAAAAACGCAAATTTTGGCATTTTCATAAGAATATTGCAAAGTTTCCAAGTTTTTTGATAAATATTTCAATATTTCAGGCGGTGATTTGATATTAAAAAAAAGTAATATTTATTATACGTTCTAAATATTTATTTTCCTATGCTTTTGACAAGCTTTAATAACCACAAAATGAAACACAACTAAATTTTAAAACACCACATACTCTTATTATTTTTTCGATTTGAAAAAGTAGTATTATTAAAAAAAAACTGTATATTAAAACAAAAACAAAAAAAAAACATGTTTTTTTTTAAATTGTATTTTTTTAATTATAGGAGAAAATACATATACTGACAGTAATATTAAAACAGTATACAACTCGCCTACATACTAGCTATATCTCGCTGATTAATATGATAAAGATAAATCAACCTATAATAATATTTAGAAAAATTAACGAATTAAAGATTGTGTTACACAGAAAGAATTTTAAAAAGTGCCCAATATTTAAATAAAGGAACATAAGGTAAATAAACTTTACAAATAATATTTACAATAATTTAAAGGGAACAAATTATGATTAAATTCAAAATAGTGTTATAGAAAGAAATAATAAAAATAGTACACAATTGGTAATTATTGTTCATTGAAGTTTGTTTGTTCAATATATATATTTTTTTTATATGAAAACAGCTTTCAATTTCCTCTTAAAAGGTTAGCATGTACATATGTCGGAATCCATCAAAGTTTGGTTTTGATTGAACAACTCGTCTCGAATTTAAAATATAAAATACAAATACCGGCTACTATTGTTAATTACCGAAAGGGGAACATAACATCATTTAAGCTGAAAAAATAACAGTACTTTTCACAAAAATAAGGCGTAATTCGCGGAAAAATACATTCATATAGACACATTATCGTCTAACAAAGTTCATACAAAATGTGCTACGCGTAACAAACACTCTTACGTTTCCAGCAATTTTTTTTAATTAATACATCATTTTTGTATGACGAATACGGATATTTATAACATATGTCTCTTGAACTCGATATATATGTGTCCATATGTCGTTTTCGTAATTCAAAGTCATGTAGAATATCACAGGTTTGAATGAAATGATACTACGAGTACTCGCTTACACTACTATAGGACCTACTAAGAAATGACTTACTGCTATAGAAATAGATGGTTGTCCTTCTCATACGAATGTTTTGCTCTGTTTGCTATCGCACTTTCTCTAATGACGTTTAAAATTTTTGGAAAACAATGGAATGATATGTGCTTGTCAAGTATTTGTAATATCATCGATTGTTTCCCGATAACAATTACTGTACTATGTATAATATTAAGTAAGGTGTATTTATGAATTACATATTGCTGGTGTTTACGGTGTATATTTTACTGATGTTTGCTGTGTAACGGTAACAGTTTTTCATCATACAGGAGGGCATTTTGGCATTCATTTGTACAATTAAGTTAAAGAAAGCAGACAACCTCACGCGACGCGTGACAGTTTAGTACTGATTTGAAGTACGGCAATTACTGTATATTTTGCTTGCCACGTTATGAGCTCTATAACGTGTCTATTTTTTGTAATGTCATTGAAAACAACCCGAAATTTTCAGGCCCTTATATACATGCCATACATGACGTACGCTGGGATTTGATTCCGCGACCTCTGACTACGGAGGTTGTCACCTTTATTTAGATTTATCATCAGCTTATTAGTAAACATTAAGGTGTCAGGACTGCCAAGCTACCAAGTTTTAAATTAAGCAGCGCAATATAAGTCCTCGTACCCGGATACTGGATAGTTATAATAACAGACATAAACAAGCGAGAAACATTATATATTTAGATCCTATAATTTCCATCACCTCGAGTGTTCCGGGAAGCTGTTTTCCCCGGGACGTGAGCTTATCACGTTACCCGGAACCCGGAAACCGGAACTTGAAACCCGGAACCTAGATCCCGAAAACCGGAACCGTGATTGAACTCTGCCCCGGCTAAATAAAGGTTGATTGGGGCCGTATTAAAGCAGACAAGGTGAAGGCCTTTCTAAATACGTTATTTATTATTTATGCCCGAAGGAAAAGATTGGCCATCGATGGAATAAATTTATGCGGGAACATGTGTTAGAGTAACACATTTTTTTTAACTGAAAACTAGAGCAGGTTTAATAGTGAAAGTTTTATAAAAATCTTACTGAATGGTTTTCTTAGCAATTTGTTCAGAGAAATAGTACATGCCCGTTATACCTTGCCAATAAGATGGAGGCAATTATTTTAGTGGATCTTCACGTGTATGCATTAATAGTGTCTAACACATGAATATTAATGATATCCTCACGGGATATCCCGTGCTGAGGTTTTCATTTACAAAATATTAAATTACATTATATTAAATTGATGTGCTTGATGAAAAAAATGAAATAATTGTAAGGTAAGGTTTTTTAAGTGCAGTTGAGTGTTTTAGGTGTTAGTCTATATTTGGTGTTAATGTATTTTCTATTTCAGATCTCCCCATGTAACGTATCCAGTGTTTAATACGATTTTTAAATTTATTATAGTTGTTTTGATTTTTGAAGGATAGTGGGAATTTGTCGTAGAGTTTAGTACCATAGTATAAGATGTTTTTTTTTTCAAATTTTGTATTTGTGGTTCCTTGTTGTATGTGTTTTTGAATCTGAGATCTAGTGTTTCTAATATGCTGAGATTGTTGCTATTTGTTGTTTTTTGTATTTATGAATATAAGGGACGCTTAGATGGTTCTGGCATGTAGAGTGAATAAACGAAGAAATAAGTGTAAGAAGAATGTATGACGCGAATGTGAATGGAAGAAGAAGCCGTGGACGCCCGAGGAAGACATGGCACGATCAAGTGAATCAAATATATGAGCCGGACCATGTCAGAAGTCAGAATAACAGAATAGAATGTATGAGACGTCGTATGAATGTGAATGAAGCAAGAAGAGTATGCCAAGATCGAGTTGTATCCGATCCGTCCTCTCTGCCTACCCCTGCGCGGAAAAGGCGTGTTGGTTAGTTATGAATATAAAGTAGTATTGTTATAGAATATAATTCTTTTATTGACGTAATGTTAAGTTTGTTGAAGATTTCAGTGCTAGTTCCTACAGGGATTTTAAGTATAATTTTTATGATGGCTTTCTGTGTTCTAATGAGTAAATTAGGAATATTATTAATAATAATATTTTCATTTAAATAAATAATGTGGTAAGTCTACTTTAAATCGTGATCAATTTTTACTCCAAGATACGTGAACGTAAAGAGGAAATATATATAAAATACCAGAGTAAAATGTAACTGGAAATTTTGTCGCAGACATCTGAAGTAAACTCTGAGTTGGATATTATCAACATTTCATTGCTGTATCAGATTTTTTTTTTGCCGGTGCAGGCCTTATTATGGTACATGATATTGATTCAGCATTTATCGTACTTTAATTATAAGAGGAAAGTGGAACACGGGTGCAATACTGGGTTCACAAAGAATGAAGGCATGCTTGTACCAAACTGTAATAGTAAATCCGGGCAGCAAACCCTGGAATATAATACACCTATGGCCGTCTGTTTCAACAGATAGCTAAATCGTGAGGTAAATCTAAACTTTAACTGATACTTAAAGTAATACGAATGTTAAATAGGACCACGCGCTGTTTCAACTATACTTATCCTAAAGTAATAGTGTTTGGGCCGATTGCGGTATTTTTCGTGTATCATTTGACCGGGAATTAATTTGAATATACTGGCAATTTATGTTTCCTCAGCTCCCCGTTCCCCATTCTTTCCTGCGTTTACGCCAGTGATTGTAATTCAAACTCCCGCCAGTGCAACTGTAAAAACAAACATAATGAAAGGCAACAATTATTATTTTTATAAACAATAATTGTAATCTAAAACACTCATCCAAATTGAAAAAACCTTCCGAGCAAAGATAAATGTCGGAAGGTTTTTTCAATTTGGATGAGTGTTTTAGATTAATAATTATTGTTTATAAAAATAATAATTGTCACCCTTTGCACTACGCACAAAAATCTTGTCTTAAGTTTTAAAGAACTTTAGTTTATCAATTAATAATGAAAGGCATCCATGTGCAAAGTTTTTTCCAGTGATTAAACATTCAATTATTATTCAGATAAAAAAAGGCTCCGAAACCTACATATGGATATAAACTGCAATCAGCATAGGACTCAAGGCCCAGACAAATTGTTACGAGTGTGGCCAGTCTAAAAAACAGAATATTTCTCCAAAGAAAAAACACGTAGATTAATTTTTTGATGCGGCCACACCGACGGTTAAATTTGATTTCTGTTAAAATAAAAGCAACAAATTTCAAAAAATGCCGCAGGTTTTAGTTAAATGTAGATATATCCGAAATACTGTCTAATGATTACAAAAAATATCGGAGAAAACCTTGTAGTTAGTAGCAGTCAAAAAAATACATGGGAATTAATTGAGGATGATATTGACAGTTCTTAGAAGTAGAAGAATGATAACAATAAAAATGACGGGATGGATTGGGGTAGCTGTAGCGCAGTTGGCAAAGAGTGCAGGTTCCAGATAGACCATGAGGTCCTGGGTTCGAATCCCAGCTACTACCGTTGTCTTTTTGTTCTGTGTCTTTTCGGTTTCGTGTTTCGATTTGGGAGTTATTCATATTATCTTCATTAATTCAAAAAAATCCATTTATTGAAGATATGACTTACATTAGTGGTGGGCGAAGCGGTTCGGTTTAGTGATCCGGATCACTAAATCAGCTCTCTCTAAAGACAATCCACATGAAAACTAGACGAAAAAAGTATCGTGTAAGAGCGACTTATGGACGTCTGTAGGAGGGGTAAGGGATCGAGGGAGAGGGCATGGTACTGGAGTATGGGAACCGTCGTTCAAACGAGCCGGATCACCGAACCGGTACACTACAAAGAGCTTATTTAGTGATCCGGCTCACTAAACCGAGCCGCTTCGCCCACCACTAACTTACATGTTTTTAACATGGTACTTTCTTCTGTAGAATTAGGTAATCGATTATTTTAAATATTTTGTAGGGATCTGTAGATGAGTTTATTATTATTCAGAATCAGTTGCAGGTGAATCTCGTTCAGTAAGACCTGGTACTCTTGCAAAAATTGGAAGGGAGGAATACCAACTGTGAAATTGTCCAGGGATCACACTCTTTGCACACAATGAATCCTAATCCTTTTTCTTAACCACACTTGTTGTAAGTTCAGTTGTACGAGTATATAATAATAATAATAATAATAATAATAATGTTTTTATTTAATTTCTAATACAATTACAAACATGTTATATTTAATACGTAAGAGAAATTACAGGTATTTATTTAATATATGTAAAACAATGAAGAAATATCCTAAAAATAAAAAAATAAATAAATTCAGAGATATTTAAATAAATTCAGGCAGTGGTGAAGATCGCGTCAATGAGAAGAGATTCTTTCAAGAATCAATAGAATTTCCCTTGTGAATCTTTCCTCACTGACGCAAAATATGTCGATATCCTGTGAGATTTTGTTCAGGAGCAATATACTCCTCCCCACCGGGAGAACCATTGGCAGGTTGGTTCTACAGGCAGGAAGATAGAATAATCTATGACGACGCTGTCTTAGATAGTCATCAGGAACATAAAGACTGATGCGTTCCAAAATAGCTGAATTCTCTATGGAGCCTCGCAATAGTCTAAAAAAGTGGGTAGCGGCATACCCCTCTCTTCTGAGCTGCAGGGAGTGAAATCCAAGCATGCCCAGAAGAAAGTTAGTTGGATAAAGCCACGGATAAGGTCCGTACTCCCTCATGTAAAGAAATCTCAAAAACTTTTTCTGAACCCTCTCTAACATGAGGGAGCACCCCGTCTCCTGAGGATTCCAAATAGCCGACCCACTCTCCAGCCTACTACGGACTAAAGAGAAGTATAATATTCTAAGAGTACGAGTATCCCGAAAAACCCCCACGGTCCGAATGACAAATCCTAACATTTTTAATGCAGATTGACATACCCCTTCGATATGAACACGAAACGTAAGTTTACTTTCATACACGATTCAGAGATTCCAAGATTTAGTAGAAACACGTTTGAGATTATGACTGAGCATAGTATATCTGTGGTAGGTGAGACTAAATGCTCTGGTGAAAGACAGGACTACGCATTTTGAGATATTGAAATAAAGCTGATTTCGTAGGCTCCATTCAGAGATGTTATCAATGTCAGCTTGAAGATGTAGGCAATCTAAAATATTTCTAATTAGTAGAAATAATTTGAGATCGTCAGCGAAAAGGAGAAAGCGAGAAAAACGGATGACTTTTGTAATGTCATTAATGAAAATAGAGAAGAGAAGAGGCCCTAGGATTGACCCTTGGAGGACCCCAGAAAAAACAAGAAAATCAGCGGATTGAAAAATTCCGTGTGTGACAAATTACTTCCGGTTTTTGAGATAACTTCTAAAAAACTTTAGCATACGTAGGGAGAAACCCATTAGGGCAAGTTTTGTTAGTAAGATATCGTGATTCACGGTATCAAAGGCTTTGGAGAAATCATTATACGAACAGTCTACTTGGTATCCACTATCTAGGGACCTAGCAACATAGTCAGTGAAAACCATCAGATTGGTTTCTGTAGATCTTCCTTTTCTGAAACCATGCTGTTTGGGGATAATATATGCGTCTATTTGAGGTACAACGAATTTATGGATTAGTTTTTCAAATAGTTTAGCAGGAGCTGAAAGTATGGCAACAGGTCTATAATTCTCGATTGACTTTTTGGAACCATTTTTAAAAATAGGACATATTTTTGAAATTTTCCATAATTCTGGAAAAGTGGAGGTACTAATAGCTAGATAAAATATAAAAGTTAAAGGTGCTTTGAGGAATTCAGCACACCCTTTAATAAAGAATACGGGAACGAAGTCGGGGCCGATAGAGTGCGAGTTCTTCATGTGTCTTATGGCATTCATAACATCAGATTCAGTAAATATACATAAGTCAACGTTAGAGGCTCCTCTGGTATTAAATGCGGCAGCATTATTAATATCTAGAAGTGGAGGATCTCTACTGTAGACAGATTGAAAATGATCAGCAAACGCGTTTGCCACACCCGAGCCATGAAAGTCCTGATCACCTTTCATCATGGTATCTTCAAGACCACCATCCTTCCGAAGGGTTTTTATGTAATGCCAGAACATCTTGGGATCATGCATGATGTTACCTTCGATTTCAGACACGTAAGCTCGATAGGCTACTCGAACCTCGCGCCTAACTAATGCCCGGTAAAAACTAAAAAGATCGTATTCACTCTGAAGTCCTCCTGCCTTCCAACGCTTGTGAAGGGCATGCTTGATCTCTATATTCGAAATGACTTCTCTCGAAAACCACTTCGGATATTTGCGACCACCACTGCCTGCATTTTTTTTGGGAAAACATGAATCAAATACATCGTAAATACAAGTGTAGAAATATTGCGCCGCCTCATCCACTGTAGCAAATGTGAAGAGGTTTTGCCAGTCCACCCGACTCATTGAATCGTACAAGCCGGTGAGATCACCTTTGTTGAAATTCCACCCCTTGAGATTTTATTTACAAGGGTGGGGGCTCTATTACTTTTTAAGGGCGATCTGATCAAACTGGACTGGAATTCAATGGCCGGATGATAGCTATCCTCTAGCAACAGTTGAAAAACACAACGTCTCACCTCAAGAATGGCATTACACAGAACAAAGTAAAGGATTCTGGAATTGGAATTTTGAATATTATTACACTGTGAAAGACCGAAGACTGCGCATAGGTATTCAAAGTCGGATTCCACCTTAGGGGCGTCCCGAGCAGAATGCAAATTAAAATCTCCCAGTATAATAATATTCTTTTTACCAATTTCATCAAAATTAGCGTGTATTTTGTCAAAAAAATGCTTAAATACTTCCCACCTACTGCTAGGCGGGAAATAAACTACGCACATATATGTGACAGACAGTTTGCAAGATACTTTTACCCATAAATCCTCTTGCTCAGTTTCTAGGGCGTGGATGCGTTCGACCTTTAACCCTTCCACGCCCTTAAAGGCAAGGAGACAACCGCCACCCTGCCTGTGGCCATCTCCATTGTCTCGATCCCTTCTAAAAACTAAGAAGTCACCACCAAAAAGCTCAGAGGTTAAAACACCTGCCTATATATGCCTTTGGCAAGTCAATAACTTCGTAAACATATGGTCTACCCTTCTTGAAACCAATGATATTATGGTATATTCGTCGCCATGGTTGTAATGATGTTGTATTATTCCTCGTTGGTCTTTATTATATTAATTGTTTTTTTCTTTTAACAGTTTAGTTTTTCACCATGCACATCTGTATTCTGGCTTTTGATAGAAGCATTTATTAAATAGTGGAGGTAAGAATGGACAAATTATAAACTTAAATAAAAGGTGATTAAAGTAGGTAAGCAATTAATAAATAAAAAATATGTAACACAGAATAACAAACTCATGTTATAAATTAAAAGAAAAAAACGAACTAATAAAAAAATAAATATTAATTGATAAACTAAAGTTCTTTAAAACTTAAGACAAGATTTTTGTGCATAGTGCAAAGGGTAACAATTATTATTTTTATAAACAATAATTATTAATCTAAAACACTCATCCAAATTGAAAAAATAATAATTGTTACCCTTTGCACTATGCACAAAAATCTTGTCTTAAGTTTTAAAGAACTTTAGTTTATCAATTAATAAATATTTGACAAGTCAAAAGCAATTTTCACCAATAAAATGTAGACATAATTTGTCTCGACGCCATCTATTTGAGGGATTTAGCCGTTACAAGCCTCTCTCATACTAATAAAGTTGGTTGTTTACAGGTGAAAATATAACAAAAACAGTAATTATTGAAGAGTGAAAATATTTAGGAGAAAGGACATTAATCCAATAATTATATATTTTAAATGCCAAATGATGGTTTGTTAAAAAAATACCTCATCTTAGACCGGCAGTTATTTTTAAGTAATCATTAAATTTAAATTTAAAAAATCACGTCCACGATTTGGTAAAGAAACTTACCAATTATTGTCACACATAACGAAGAAACTGGGATGATTCTTTTTACCTGAAACAAAGAAAATATAATTATTAGTTTCAGATCATTTTTAAGACGGGCAGATTTGCGAAACAAAGAAAGCGTTCATAAAAATTCAAAAAATTACAAAATAAGTTGCCTCTAGAATCACGAAAAATTGATTACTTTATTTATTCTTAAATTTAAAAAACAAAACATTAGCCACTCATCTCACTAGGACAGTCCTGTGTTGAGATGAGCGGCTTTACAATTTTAGTAAAACGATATATTAACATTTATAGATTACAACAATTATAATTTCTATATTTTCATATGAAGCTGTAACTTGGTGATGTGACATTATAATTTAAAAAATAAAACAGTAACTTTGTTTTACATCACTTTTATTTATACTTTAGCCGACCGGGTTTCGCTACCGTAACTTCTTCAGGGCAGTATAAAACTAAACTATGAACTAAGATGCACATGTGTTATAGATTGATACAAACAGGCGAGTGAAGGGCCAAGGGTGGGAAATCAGAAGGTACCTGCTTACCTGGAAGGGTGTGTACTTTGTTTATTGGGAATAATTTAAGTTAAATAAAATTAAATTTTATTGGACTTTTATTTAAATTTATTTTATTATTTATGAGTCCACTATTAGTGTTTTTGGCTTTCCTTATTTCAAATGCCTCTAAGTTATCCAGTCGAATGCCGGTTCCATTTTTATGTAGTAAACTAGTGCCTGTATTTTTATTGAATGTGTGGTCTGTTTCTAAGAGATGGTTAGTAAATTCGGAGAACCCATTATTATTTAGGCATCTCCGCATTTGAGGTTCAATCTGACCGCAGATACCTTAGCAAATTCTGAGAAAATGATTAGTGCAGATGATCGCGTTGACTTGTACACACGCCTTTGTGTTGTCCGAAATGTCCGATTCGCTTGGTCCAAATAGTTCTACTGCATTGTTAAGCTCACATCAACATGGATTATTCATCAATACAGTAACCCGGTACTGGCATATCTGTTCTAATGGTGAATACTAAGTTGTCGGAATGGCTTTTAAAAAAATACATTTGTTTATTCACGCCTAGAAGGCTTTTACATGTTGATACATTTGTCACATACTTCTACAAATGAGTATAATAATATAGTACATAAAATAATAATATGAATGTAAAAGAAGTAAGCAGGTACAATATAAGTATGTAGTTACAGAGAAATGAATAACAGTTTTACTTGTGGTTAGTAAGTTTTTCCAAATCAAATAAAGATAACTGCGGGTTATACAAAAGAGTATAACAAGTGGTTTAGTAAATAATAATAATAGATTTATAAATTATTATAGCGTTGTAAAAGATGATCAGTTGTAAAGCGTGTTTACAATACAGCAAACCTCCATTACGCGTGATTGGGTGATTTATAGAAATGGATAATTAATTAATGAAATTATAAGTCATATTTACATCAATTAATGCTACCTAATTTCTAATACTTAATATTCATATTTATACAGCCTTGTCTATTATGTTTTACTAGGTATTATCATTGTCATTAAAATATTTAACTGCTACACCAAACTCAAGAGCCAGTTCTCTTCATTGGCGTAGTAATACTTTAAAAATAATTAACTTTTATAAAAGACCATATTTAAAATATATTTTTTTTTGTTTAATTCGTAGAACTCCACTTATTTTTTTTTTAATTCTCTTAGTTCTTCAAGCACTTTTTAAGTTTTTATTATTGTGATATTATTTACTACCACCCACTTCTAATTTTGACGGTGTTTAAAATGATTTATTAGCGGTAAAACCGATGTAGTTAGAAAAAAAAATTCAAATTCTGTGAGGTACTTAACTATATAAGTACATGTATGTATAGATGTAAGTACCTAGTATAATTTTAGATAATTGCCGAACTTAGTAATATTATTATTAAATTACATTGAGATTAATTAACAAAATTAAAAAAAAATAATGAATATGATCATTCATACCATTTTCTATTTTTTTTACGGGAAAAGGGAAGTTTGGTAAGTGTTTGACTATTCACGGGAAATCTTTAAATAAGGTAAAAACAAATTGTTGTCTCTATGTAAAATTCACCTAATAAATTTACTTTTTCCATTACCTGTAGTACCTGCATCACAAAAAATGTAAAACTCAAGACAAAAAAAACACTTTATACAAATGGCATCCTTTCTAAAATCATGATTCTACAAAACGTCGCTTTGTCTATCACAAAATAAATAAGCAAGTAAAAATAATTACAACGAACAGACCTGAACACCAAACCGGGAACTGAGAACAGTCCAGCCTGGCAGCAAGTGTTTAGCAGTGATTGATTACCCAACTTATTTTTTCAATTGAGATAAATCTGTTACCTATAGCCTATTCTATAGAGTGTATAGAGCAGGAAGGAAGGGAGGAGAGTGTTCTGTTGAGATGGCTTCATTAGTAATCTTTTCTTCGTTCAATGGATCGTCAAGTTGTGCGCTAGGGGGCGGTTCACAATTTTATAGCATTAAAATATAATTAAGTTTATTACCCTAACCGTTAATTTTAAATTTAAGATAACAAATTTCTAATTCATTTAATTTATAATAAAAATAGGGCCATTTTTGTGAAAATCACCTAAAGGGCGCTGTACAAATGTTGTTTTTCCAATGCAAATCTTATCATTAACTGTAAACAATCCATTATAACTATTTATGGCTTACAAGTTGCATTCACCAGTTCATCATTACCAAGCTATACGCAACAATAAATCTGCGACTAATTACGAAATACATGCATCCATTTCTCGCCTACATTTATTGGGAAACAAATTCACATCTGCAATAGATATATTTAATATAAGTTTACCCATGTTTCAAATATACCTGAATGATATTTTTATGTTGGAACCATTATAAGAGCATTGCATAGGAGCAATTGTGTAATCCTTTTTTATTTTTTTATAATCTTTTTCTGTGTCATGCACGCCTATTATACTACATTATATTATGCACTTGCATAGTATGTATCATGTAGATCATGCTATTACTATTTTTATTTAAAATAAAAGTGTTATCTGCAAATTAAAAACCTTTCCCATTATAACTTCGAGTCGTACACTTATACATGATTATATAGACATATACATCATAAATATGTTACACTTATATACCTACTATGTATCATGTTCTTTTTTTGTTATCGTAAAACCTTTTTTTTCTTTCATATTCATTTCGATAATTGTAGACATCATCTGAAGGCGACTTGTTTTGTTGTAGAGTCCAAAAATAATAACAGCTGTAGTCAAATATTAATTTTGTTCATAGAAGTAACAAAGAGAACATCACATTGATTTGAAAATCTTCATGCCATAAATTAACATTTGTTCAATAAAGTATGGACTTTCCTTTATCAATTAAAATTCGGGTGCAGTGTAACACTGCATACCGCATGATGTTTAGTCTACCCGGGAACTGCAATGCATTCTGTATGATGTTTGATCACTGGAGGTCGAGTTCAAGGAATTTTTCAGCTCTCATGAGAACCAGGGTAGCAGGAATGAGAGAAAGGATCGATATCTCGAGAAACGTCACATCGAAGTCCTGATTTCAACATCGAAGTACATTGAAAAAAAATATCGCCCCCACCAATCTTAACCATTGAATTTGACTTTTTTACTTATTTTCTAACTAAATCGGTTTTATCGGTAACAACATTTTTTAAACAAAGTCCAAATTAGAAATGGGTGGGAGTAAATAAAATCACATAAGTAAGTCGTTGCAATGTGTATTATACTGTTTGAAAATGGCCTTGAACGCTGATACAGCTGTCACTACAATAATAACTAAAATACTTGCAGAACTGTATAATAAAATTATATAAAAAAAAAATTAATAGAAACAAAAACATATTATATCTTCAATTTTTATATTTTTGTTTGTACATTTAATTGAAATACTATTGATATTACTCCGTTGTAAATTCTCACTATAAGTTGTGTAGGATTGCACCAATCTTCAGCATCCTGCAATGAAAATAATTATTATTACCACTATTATTATATTTTCGATTGAATACAATATGAGGAAACCAGAAAACCAGGCTTTGGCGGAGTCTAGAATCATAAAAAAACGGTATTATACTCTGTTGAACATTTCAAAAATATGGCAATAAAAATAAAACGTAGGTATTTAGGTTTATTGACCAAATTCACGTCAAGGGCGCTTTATATCTTGTTTGTAGCCC